>RPOG01003793.1:0-55862 GCA_008086565.1 Thalassoma bifasciatum | reverse complement strand
AATTAGATTTGGGCTCTTTCAATCTTCTTGCTGAGGAATCCCACAGGCCTCAGTTTGTTTGCAGTGATTAATTCAGGCTCCAGATAGATTCATTCCTCCTAAATTACATTTTCTCCCTTCTAGAGAGACGCTTGATTGCTTATTGGATTGCTTATTTAGGGCTGTGTGTGTGTGTGTGTGTGTGTGTGTGTGTGTGTGTAAGAGAAGGAAATCCATAAAAGTTTGGTAGGTGGTGCTCTCTGTGACTGAACATCAGGGATGATGCCAGAAGAACATGTGCCCATATGTTGCTGTAGATACATGTGCAGGGTGTGAATCATTAAAAATGAACACCCCACTGTTCCCAATCATCACACTTTGCATTGAAGTGTAGACTGAAGAAACAGACTGGGGTCAGATGAGGTAAAGAGAGGCAGGGCGGCAGTATGTTTAAGTATAGATGTGTAGGAGTGAGGGGTCGTGCAAATGAATAAGCTGGCTGTAAATCTGCTCTGTCATGAGAGAGAGAGAGAGAGAGAGAGAGAGAGAGAGAGAGAGAGCGATTGCTGCTGCTGCAGAACGTTTTTTCTGTCTTTTTCACTCTGGCTCCGTCTTGCAAGGGGACCGAGTAAACTGCTGACTCAAACCTTCAGCTCCTAGATGAACACTCCCACACACACACACACTCACACACTCATATATGCATGCATACACTGAATATAATCTCATCTATCCAGCTTTTAAGCAGTGACAAAAACCCACAGCACAGCTTGTAAAAACATCCTCAGCTTTTCTGTGAAATGTGATCATGGAGCCTGTCAGCAAACCAAAAACACTGTTTTAATTAAGATTTTAATCTGAAATGCATGTCAATATATGTTTATTCAAACATTTTATGGAGCCGGATCAATTTGGGATGTAACTTTACCCTTACTTCACACTTTTTGCTATCTTTGCATGACAATTGTTTCTGTTATGACAACAGCTGAAAACATAAGAGATAACTAAGAGGCATGTCCATGACTTTACAGACCCTTTTAGTGACAAAAAAGCAACTCGTAAGAGACCTAGAGATTTTTCTAGAGTATAGAGACTCTGACATGGAAGCACATTTCAATCTTACTCTTCTTAAGGAGCAGTGGGTCACTTCCCTGTTCCAAAACCACTCACAGGTGGACAAGTCCTCACTCGCCTGCAAAGCTGCCCCTCGTAGCTGGAGCCAGTACAGAAAACTGCTTGCAAGGGAAGGGCATGACTCTTTTGGGTCAGTTTTGCAGGCCTTAATGAAGCAGGAGAGTTAATATTTTTACATCAAAAATACAAGATTGAATGAAAGAAAGATCAGTTATAGTTATAAATACACAGTTGTGCCCAAAAGTTTACACCCCCAGCAGAATTTCTGATTTTTTTTGGCCTTTTCTCTGAAAATGTGAATGATAACACAAAATCCTTTCTATCACTCATGGTTAGAGGTTGGGTTAAGACATTTATTTAAAAAAAAAAAAAGTTTACTCTTTTTAAATCATAATGACAACAGAAACTTTTAAACATGAAGCATTTACTTCTTATGGCTACTTGGAACTATGTAGTGATTATCTGAGCTGAGTGCCCTGTTAGATCCCAATTTGTAACAATGTGATGACACCCAAATGTGATGGTTTATAATGTAACAGATGCTGAGACCAAGAATTAATAACTTAACAGTAGCTATATTTTGACTTTTACACATTTTTTTATAACTTAAGGCTCAGCACCATTGTTGTATTATAAGCCAGTTATTGCATTTTAGGTTGCATTATTTTCTTGATAATCACTTTCCAAGTCATTGCTACATTCAAGGTCATTGTTGCAAATTGGGCTCTAATAAGTAACTTATAGCCCCCTCTGGGACAGCCAATAACAGCTCCAAGTTTCTTAGTTTAAGGAGGTAAAGTAAAGACACTTATACATGTATAGAGAACTTTTTTTTCTTTTTTTCCAAGGGAATGAGTAGATTTCTTACTCCACTGTTATTGAGTTGGGTTGTTGACCTTCTGAGGTGAGTCACTCCTCTCAGGGCTCACTTGACCTTCTGTTATTTTCTGATACTGGCCTTTACATTATGTGACACAGTGATTTATGTTTGTAGGGCCCAGATAGCCTCCAACGTATCTCAAAGGTTAGTGGAGGAATTTGTATCCTCAGGAAGCCTTTAAATCACACAGCTAGAGGAGAAGAACAAGCCTAATGGCAACTCAGCTGATATGATGGTTCAGATATTTCAGGGACTGTTGTGATTAGTCTTCATCACACCAAAGCTTTGTACGGCTCTGGTTAAGCTTGGCAAGTCGAGAAACTGGAGAGGAAACTGCACCAAAGAAGAAACACCCAGTGCTCATTCCTCACATTACAGAACTATCGGTATAAAGATGCTGATCCTGATCTCATCTCAAAGCTTTGTATGATAGATAGTAGCACTCCTTTGTAACGTCCAGGGATTATAGTTCTGAAGGCTCACAAGACACAAAAAGTGGTGTAAAAATACTGGAGTGAGAGAGAGCAAAGGCTAGGACGGTACTGAAAACTGAGCACAGATCAAGGGAAGTTTCAGGACTTTAAGTGTGTGCCAGAATACGAGCTGGAAGGAGATTATTTCAGACTTTACACAAGACCTGAGAACCTTTTCAAAGAGGAACCGTTTCTGCACAGATAGTCGACACAGCAGCTGCAGAACAATATTAAACATCAAAAAAACTTTTATAAGTACAATTAGTTCAGCCAAATCTCTTCAAATTTAAGAGATTAGTGAAGTCTGCCATGCTAATATTACTCTCTGAGGTGAGAAAGAGTGGTATTCACGTTGTAACTGTGGCGCTGTCCACGGTGTGAAGTTGTCATGTTGCGTTGTTTCAGAGGCAAAGCGAGGTGAGACGCAGCATGTGGGATCTTTTTCTGCCTCAGCAGCGTTTACTCATCATGAAGTGTTCTATAAAGGGAGGAGGCAGCTCAATGCACACGCTTAAATGTTTCAGAACAACAGACTGAAGGGCGGCAAGATCTCAGCTGTGTCAGTCTGGATTAAGATCACTATTACCCCTTCAGTATCTAACAACTGCATCTAATGTTACACACATGCAGTACTTGAAGACCTAAAAAGTACAGATTTTACACTATGAGTCTGGAAAATGTGGTATAGATTAAGTCCCACTGCATCATCAGCTCACTATGAAAGTGTTCACATCCATTTTACATTTCCTCAGCACTAAAATGTATTTATTTTTATTCAAACAATTGTAGTCGTCATATATATGCACATATAAGCCAGTAAACATGTTCATGTGTGGTACAGATTTAACAAGGCTCTGCCAGTGACTCACTCATGCTTCCAGCCTCTAGTGGTCTTTGGAGGAGCTGCAGCTTTTTTAAGTCATACATAAGTGGGATTCTTTTAATCACACAGGAGGTTGTTGCATGTGATGTGGCATAGCTTGTTTCCAGTCTATGACTATTTTGTCATGAAGAGTTTTTTGATCTGTAAAAGTTGCTGGAATTCCTCACACATGGCACCGATACGTCGCACAAATTGAAAATTAACCAATAACGTAGCAGGGATCGGTCAAGCATCAAGAATTTGGTTTGAGTACCTCAGCGAGAATTTGGTAAGGGCCTGCTTTCAAGTCTACAATGGATTTATTAATCATTACTGATTTACCGATTAATTAATCCAGCATTTTACCTTTTTAATCCTAAATAAAAGTCATCAGTTCAAGTAATATGACTTTATGTCTCATCGGGGTGCCACTCATAAAAAGACAGGAAACTGATTAACTAAGTTGATGAATCCAGTGAAATACTGCCAGGTGTACAGAGGCTGTAGTATTCCAAATTCAAAACTTTTCTGAATGAATACAGACTAATTGGCAACAAACTATTGAGGAAAGGAAATAAATGAATGAGGCGAAGAATGAAAAAATCTAGAAGAAGGATAAGGAATAGTAACTGTAAACCAAGATAAATGCAGAAGTTGAGATATGAAGTTGATCATAAGTTCTGGTCTACCTGCCTCAATGACCCACGAAACATCAAAACAAGACGAGAGGGGGGCATTTCCTTTCGGTAAATGCAGGATGTTGAAATGCTGAGCATCGTATTTATGCTCAGCACTTCATCATAATAACAGAGAAACCAAAGTCTTGAGCCCAGATTTACATCCTGTCTCTTAATGTGCCATACAACCATGGTGGGTTGTTTGGAAACGAGGCCAAGCGTTGTCTGGCATCCCACACTACACTATAGGCTATCATGATCACTCAGACCACCATCATGAAATGATCTACCTATGCTTTCTGAGTGAAACCAACCAAAAAAAGTAAATTAGATCAGTTTATCCCTGGTTATGAGCAAATGTCAAAATCTAAACACCATTACATTTGAGAAGCCAAACCACATTGAGTTTGAACAAGTACAGAGTTTTTTGGTAGCTGTGTTTCTAGGAGTCTTTACCTGGTTTCCCACAGTGAAGTCAAAGCACTCCTTAACCTTCTGCTCCTCTCTCTCTTTCATCATCTTCAGGTGGTGACGGCCATGGTGGAGTCAGGGAAGAACATGTCAGCAGAGCAGAAGAAGACAGATCGCTGTCCTCTGCTCTATGAATGGCACAAGAAACAGTACATCGGTGCTGCTCACGGCCTGGCTGGGATATATTACATGCTCATGCAGGTGAGAGGCTGAAACATAAACCACGTCTGTTTGTCACGACTCCTGCCAAGAGGAAACCTGGACATAAAATCATGTGTGCTCTCCATTCTTCCTACTCCCAAGACAGCCAGCAAACAGGTCAGATCGAATAAAGCAGCAGTTTGAGTAAAAAATACCCAACAATGAACAGAAAGTTGTCTGAATAAACCCTGATTTTCTTAAACAACAAAAAGACCCTGAAACAAATAGAAGACACCTCACCTTAACTCCTAATTAACAGGAGAAAAAGTGATGAAAACAAAGAGGCTGCTCACTTCTTCTCTGCTTCTAAAGGTGCTCACTACTTGGAGATAATTGTGTTACAATGCCTGTCAATTCTTACCACACAGCACACACTCTCACAGTATCTGAATTAATACTTCATCTAACAAAGAAACAGGCCTACACCATTTCACACAGATCATAAATCAGATTTTGTATCAGATTCATATCACACACTTCGCTCTAGGGAAGAGCAGGGTGCAGCAGCTGAGTTTAACCCAGTGAGGTCCAACTTCAGCCAATCAGGGAACAGTGATTGTGCTCAGTGTGACCAATCAGAGGCAATACCTGCATCAGATTACCTGATTCATGCCCACAAACACAGACACACTCACACAAGACACACACACTCAGACAAACACATACACACACACTACAGGAAAAGAGACAGAGCTGCAAATCAAGGACAACTTACCAAACCTATGACAGAGAGTCAGACCACCAATATAAAATGCAAACAACACGCTGCTGCCTGTGTTTGAATTTGTAGGTTTGTCAGTCAGTAAATTAAGGGAACTTCTAGATTATATCAGAAAAATGTAAATAAAATAAAATGTAACCGTTACCAGCTGGTAATTAGGGATACACTGATACCACTTTTTATCACCAACCAAGTACAAGTACTTTTAAAAATGTACTCTCTGATACCAAGCACCAATCCAAGTGTTTGATAACATCACTACAGCCCTGAAGTGACTTTGGCGATACATTTTATTTGCATTGGATGTTTACCACTTTCTTATTTTGAAAAATGAAGGAAGACCACAATACAACTGCACCTGGTGCTGACATTTAAAGGTCAACATTATATTTCTCAAAGCAAATGGCCATGTCCAACTATTCTGCTGCCTACTATACTCCGACACAGTGTCAGCTACACATCAATGAGCCAGTTTTCAGAGTGTGAGTAGACTGTGGAGTCCAGCCTCACTCCTCTTCTTGCATGTGAATGACAAGCTAACTGGTTGCCATTCCTAGGACTGGTATTGGTATTTTTGCATTCTCCACTTGTATTAGCTTCAGCCAATATGCCGTTGGGTTCATCAATACATTTTTTCCCCAGCATGTTTTACAGACAGGCACCCACAGGCAGCTCTGTGTTGCTCGGATACACTTCAGTCCATGTGCAGACCATACCTTGATCCTCCCTTTCTTGCAGACTGCAGAGTGAAGCAACTTCAAAACTAAATCAAAATATGAGTTTGATCAAGTCTAACAAAGATGAAGCTGTTCTTCTTTCCTACAACATATTCTCCTTTTTTTCCATCTTGTTTTAGAATTATATGTAGTTCAATAAATTTTCTTTCAGATAAAGTTGAAACCTATAACATTTGTTATCATTACGTCATTTTTTTAATGTAAATCGAGGGAGCAATAGCAGCCCAAGAAAATCGGCAGCATGTATCGATTATCGAAAAAATTTGCTATTGCTATGGGCCCTAGAAAATCCAAATGGGTCGGCCCCTAGTATTGGTGTGTCCCTGCTGATAATCCATCCGTCTTGTAAAATGTAATGGAGCGTGAAGCTGAAATAACGTGCCTCATCAACAGGATGCATTTAGATGTTCTGTCCACCCTGCTCTTGCAGACTTGTGTACTTCACTGAGATGTGCTTCCAAAGCCAGCGGATGCTTAAGGTTTTCCTTCCCTTCAACTGTCCCTGTCTGTTTTTGAAATCCTTGTGGCTGAAAATTACAAAATGAATTTTTCGTGAAGATCTTAATGAATGAATGCTTTGGGTAAAGTTCTACTTTTGTGATGCAGGTTGGAAATAAAATTCTACACATTTAGTGAACAAAAATACATTGAAATAATGTCAAGTCTTTACTGAACATATGGAGATATTTAAAACACAGGTAATTGTTGTAGCCTTCAAACCTGGTTATCAGAAGCCTGGCCTGCTCACAGACTTGATGATACACTCAACATGTCTGCTCTGAAGAGTTTATCTTAAATCTTTTTGTCTGAGCTCCTGTTTCCCACCCCTGAAGTTTTAGTAAACACTAGATGGTTCCCAAATGTACATCCCGTAATACACAAAGAGAACTTCTCATAGATTAAAGAAACAAACATAAATTTGGATTAAAACATAACTTGACTCATATTTTAGGGCTTGTAATACATTAACCAGAGTGTTTTTTAAATAAGGAGCATAATTACCGTTCATCTTTTTGCATTACAGTCCAAAGTGAGTTATTTTGATGACTTTTAAATTGGGTTTGAGATTTATAGATGCTTCAAAGTAAACCATATAGGCCGCTTCGATCACTAAGTCCCCAGTGACTCAGTAAAAGACACATTTTTCCATCAGTGGAGTCCTGCCAGCACACAGTGCAGCAGGAAACATTAATCAGCAGATCAGGGCTTTAATGTTGGTCTGGTGTCTGATGTAGAGTCTCTCTGTCCCGGGAGGAGAGCCAGCCGAGGAGCTGATAACTCCTACAGCCACACATCAGACTGGAGCTGCTGGCAGATGGACTAAATCAGTCTTTGGTGAGATTTGAACAAACTGTGGCCTGTAAATCAGCACGAGGTGGATGTATCAGTCTGCTCAGCAACACGCTCAAGTGTAGTGGTCTCACAGCTTTAGATTCAAACTCAGAAAACGCTCAGACAAAGTGATGAGGGAGGTGAATTAACTCCCTTTTTTAGTGCTAGAGATTCAGAAGGAAGAGGAGCACAGATTTGAGTGAGCTGTGTCTGGTTTGTTCACAGATGTTCTCATTAACACACTGAACATCTTGCTGGGAATAAATAATTCATTCTTACATCAGTCTGAGAGTGTGTTGAATCCATTAAGACCAGTAACAGAATCTGAGATCTTTCTGAGGTCTTTTTGGCTTGGCCTTCGCCCAACTTAAAGGGGAAGCTCACAGTTTTAGAAGTGGGGTTGTATGAGGTACAGAACAATCATGGGACAACAGTTCCTGCACAGACCCAAAGCCTCCTGTGGGAGAGTCGCAACAAATGCATGTTATAGGTTTAAAAAAATGTGCTGAGTTGTAAATTTTTGCACTTAACACTTTCTTTTTTTCTGCTGTGACTCTCTCTCTTATCTCTTCACTCTTGTTTAATCTTAAACTCTTGTAACCTGGTCAACTTAAGCCTCGCATCATCAAACCTTGTACTGATGAGTGTTGAAATGGGCTTTCACATGTGTAACAATTAATTATATATATTTTTAAGGATGAACCGAACCAGCTACCACTAGTTCAGTGACACTCTCGCAAAGTTCACTTTTGTTTTCTACCAAGCAACAACCTCCAGTATTGATATCTGAAACCAGTGCAGTAGAGCTCAAAACTGCAGCTACTTGTTTCAGGAGCTGTTAAAGCAGAGCCCAAGTGAAAATGTCTCTTTTTCCAGAGGACATAATAATGTTTACAGCCTACTCCAAACATTTTTTGCTCTGAGGAGCAAAGGCCTGGGTTTAGAAACTGCACAGGGGTTATTTTCAACCCAGTGGTTCCCAAATATTTTTTGCAGCGCTCCCCTTTCATAGATGAAATTATTTTCAGGCCCCTCTTACTCTACACCACCAGCTATATGCTCTAAAATGACCACATGCTCAAATGTGTTTGTGAACATGCTAAGGTTTGGTGTACTTGAAATAGTCACAAATAATTTATTCACAACTTTAGCTTCACTTAGTGTCATTTTGCAAAAAAAGCAAAAGCAAGCAAGTTATCACTGAATGACACGTTGTTGTACTTTTTAAGTAGAAAATACAACAGCGTGTCATTCAGCAGCCACTGCTTTAACCCATGTATTCTAAAGATGTCAAGTCTGCAAGTTTGGCTCAAACAGACGTAATAAATGAAACTTTGCAAACAGCCTCAGAGGTTTTTCTCTGTGACCTTTTGTGTTCAGAAGCATCCTTGTGTCTCCGCTATAACTGGCATTCAGATTATGTAATATTTTCTCATTATCGTTTTCTCTCCAATAACCTTTGACCAGACAGCTGATCTGATAAAGTTTGCTGCTTGTGTAGGAACTCATGTCTGAAAGGAACAGGCTGCCTGGCTCTCAGCTAAGGCTTATTTTAGGAGATAAAGAGCAGGTTTATCATGATCCTCTCTTGTTGTACATAGTTCAGCTTCTGTTTAGATACTGTCTTATGATATACATTAAAAATATAACTGAAATAAATCATTTCAAAATGATGCGTATATTTACATTTTCTGTGAAGGTCACAAACCAAACCAAAGTCTATCTAGTAAGGTCTCTTAACTACATCTGGACTGTTCATAGGCTGCTTATATGAAGCTAAAGCTCTGAACATTCTTCAGAACCTCAACCACTCTTACAGCTGACGCCTTTCAATGAGTGGATTTATCATAATGTGAAATTGAGAGAGTTCAGAAAACACTACATCAGATTAAAGTTGTGAAACTGAGCAAAAAACAAATGGGTCAGAATGCAGGATCAGAAATATTTGAGTCTGAAAATGCAGGTAAAGATAGTCTGAGTCTGAATAAAAATCCTCATCAACCAGATTGTGATCTTGACATAAAAACATTCTGACATATTTTGCCCATATTGCGCCCTCTTTAAAGGGTGGTAATATGTCAGGAAAATAGGTTTGTTTTGGTTTAAATCACCTCCTTAGTTTTGAGGTTTTGAAGTGCAGCATTAACGTCGATGCAAAGAGACAAAGCAATCCAAACACAGAAGAAGCCACCCCCAAAAAAAATAATTGGATTTTGTTTTTGGCACAGCCAAGTATTAATAAAAGGTTATTGGTATATTTATTAAATTTTCTTCTTGGACTTAAAGTTCAGCTCATTGATGAGTTTCTCCACTCACAGACTTTCCATCTGCAAAGAGCACTCATTATGTCCCTGCTCCTCATACTTGTTTGTCTTCTTCCTGCTAATTAGTAAAGGACTGATGGTTGTTTTGATTCAGAACTGCTCCTGCTGTAGAGTTTCTTACCTCTAATTGGAGGGTTTAACTCATCTAACAGGACTGTTTCCACAGAGTTTCTACATCCACATTCATCAGCACCTGTACAAACTGTTAGCTTAGATTTAACTGAAGCTTTAACAGATTTAACCAAACTAATCAAACTCTCTCTGTCCCTCCCCCAGCCAGCCTCAAAGGTGCATCCAGACTTGCTGTCGGAGCTGGTGCGGCCCTGCATCGACTACGTTCGCCACAAGAAGTTCCGCTCAGGAAACTTCCCATCGTCTCTGAGCAACGAGAGCGACCGCTTGGTTCACTGGTGCCACGGAGCCCCTGGTGTGGTCCACATGCTCATCATGGCTCATAAGGTGAAGTAAACGTCTCCTGTGGTGTGTGTTTGGTTTGACATCAGTTACTCAGCCACAGTGTCTAATAGGGCTGGGCAATTAATTACAATTAAGACAATCCAATCGCAGACAGTGCATTATTTCCTTAACCTCAGAATATCAGATACAATTGTTTTACAGTAGATATTTTCTGCACTCCACCGGTGTTACTCAACCGAAAAGACAAATTAAAACTACTTTTGTAAGAGTTAAAAGTCGAAAACCAGCAAGAATAAACAATGAAAATGAGTGTTCAGTGTCAAAAATGGTCAAAAGCAAGAAAATTGGCGGAAAAAACTTGGAAAATATTCTGAAAGAAGCAAAAAATGGTCCAAAAGAGGAAAAAATAGCTGACAACAAAAAAAAAGCAATAGAAATGAGTTTTAAGTGAGAAAAAAGGCCAAAAGCAATACAACTTGGCAATAAAAGTGGCAAAAAATGGAAAATATTCTGAAAGTAGCAAAAACATTGGTCCAAAAGAGGGGAAAAAAGGTGAAAAATGACCCAAATGGGCAAAAAGCAGTCAGGAGTAGTAAAAAACATTTCATACACTGCAAAAACTGAAATCTAAGCAAGTCATTATGTCTTATTTTTAGTAAAATTTGTCTTACTATTCTTGATTTGAGCCTCATTTACTAGACAAGGTCATAAAAATGTCTCATTTCAAGTTTTTTAAAGACAAAAATGAGGCATCATTTGCTTGTAACAAGGGAAAAAAAATCTGCCAATGGGATAAGATAAAAGATTCTTGTTTTAAGACATCTTTCTAATTTCAAGAAACTTCCCGGGCGAATTCGTCTTATCCCATTGGCAGATTTTTTTTTAACTTGTTACAAGCAATTTACACCTCATTTTTGTCTTTAAAAACTTGAAATAAGACATTTTTATGACCTGGTCTGGTGAATGTGGCTCAAATTAAGAACAATAAGACAATTTTAACTACAAATAAGACATAATGACTTGCTTAGATTTCTGTTTTTGCAGTATAGGTTGATGTCATGGTGGAAATAATGTCAGTGTTAATTTCCAAAAATGTGTTTGTTTAACAACACATTAGATGGGGAACCTAACAATGATTGCACAATGAATCCCAATTACAATATAGGGAAAAATAATTGCAATCAGATTATTTTTGCAAATGTTCAGCCCTAGTGTTTAGTCAGCTCAGGCCCAGGAACAACACATGAACAACAGTGGCACCTTGTGGCCTGACTCTGGACTACATGTTTGTTACTGCATGTTACATCCTGTAGAGCACATAAGGTTAAAATTTAAGGTTTTTCAGGTTTTGTAGAAGGGTATGTCTTTGACTTCATACTGTTCATGCATGTTCTGTGGGAAGATTGTTACAAGTAGAGTCTTCTCCCCTCCAGAAAACATACCAGCTGGTAAAAAGTCTGTCTGTGCACACACACATACACACACATACTGCAGCGATGCATTGGAGGCTAATTTTTTCTTTTCTTGGCCCATTAGGGAGCCACTTGGCAGCTAATGTGCTGTTATTTTGGCATTCACATCCCTCTCTGTAATGCAGCGCCTCTTTGGCACCACGCAGAGAACAAAGCACAAAGGGAGATTCGATTGCTTATCTGTCTCACCATTAACGGAGCAGACAAACACATCTCCCATTTGTTGTCGCAGTGGGAGCTTTTCGGTGGTTGGCTGCCTCTCTGAAGCCCCCATTTCAGGTCAGCTGTTGTGGCTGTAAAGTCTGTATGCTCCATTAGAATTAGCTGTTTTTTACACTGATTTACAGAAAGCTGAAGGCTGTGGAGGGGCTCTGTAGCACAAAAGAAGATTAACGTCAACATGCTTTCACTAATTGGTCATTACACACTTCCATTTTGGAGTTTCAAGTTGTTGAAGCAGGTTATTTCCACCCACATTTTAAAGCATTTAAAGATTGTCAAAGCTTCATTGCTCTTGATGCATTTCACTGGTTAAATGTCAAATTTGATCTCCTCAAATGTCTCATGAAGTGGTGATAGAGGTCAGTGAAGGGTCAGTCTTTTGCTCTCATCTGTCACTGAGCTTTTGATTTTTATTCATGTGAATACAGAAACCTACTTCAGGATCATCAAGGATCTGATTAGGTTGCTTTTCATAAAAACAAAGCACCTCACTCTGTTGATGCTCCTAGTGAAAGACTAATAACAGAACAGCAGTCAGGACCACACTCGGTAAAATAGCAAATTTTAAGACTTAGAAGTCATAAAAACAAAACTCCAGAACTATGATTTGTTCCTCTCATACAGCAGATCTACTTTTGTCTAATGCTGATGTTGTACTCTTTCTTTTGAACCAACCATCAGTGATCCAAGCAAGGGCTGAAAGACATATTGTTATTGTATGGGTGTCGAGATATGAAAATTCTAAATTTTAATATCCCAGTAATGATTATCTCAATATCAATGATGTAGATTTGCTCCCCCTGCGTGTAAAGCTCAGACAGTCACATGATTATTGGTGACTTTCTGTTAATGTTGATGACTGACAGTGAGCTCTAATCCATCAACCGTACTTTCCACAACCTGTTATATTATGATGCTTTTTTTTATTGTTTCTAAAAATGCTTAGTTTTCTCTAATCCAAGAGTCTTGCCGTATTTAATCGATATCTAGATATTTGGCATAACTACTGAGACATGAAATATTTCGTTCAGCTTACAAACCACTTTTGATTCGGGTAACTTATGAAAAAAGATGGTGAGATAATCTTTCAGTAACCTCTGGTCTAAAAATATGAAGTACATGTGAAAATGATACTGCAGAAACTTTGCCCATATTGAGGGCTTGGCTGACTTGGGTGACAGGTGAACACCCTGGCCCTTTTCAAATCACCCCCCCCATCAGAGTGTGCACACAGTCAGAGGTCACTCTCACAGCTGAGTGGAGTCCTCTTTGTCAAGTTAGAGGGTACAAGCAGTGGCAAGTATCGGGACAAACTTCCCTCTCTCAGGCAGGGAAACGGGAACCTTGTGTTGCCATAGTTTCATAGTAGTATAATGAATCTGTCTAGCAATATGTCAGAGAGGAAAGTTTTCTTTTTTTTTAAATCTGAAACACATTTCTCTCCTATTGATGGGCAAGACAAGACAAAGAGCATGAGCAGTGAGGTGGCAGACTCATTACATTCAGTTCACAACAGGTCTTAGCCTTTAGACAGGTTTAAAAAAAGACTTACTTCCACATCCCTTTGACTGCTTTTCTTTGTTTCTGAACAGGTCACCATTTGTAACTCTCGATTTATTCAGACCTTTGGTTTATGCAATTATCCCCATAAATATAAAGCAGTTAAGTATGAATTAAAAACAGTAACTGTTGTCTGGGCTAATGCAAGGCAGGCCTTTGCATGATACTCAGTACCATGTACAGTACAGGCCAAAAGTTTGGACACACCTTATCAATCTACGCGTTTTCTTTACTTTCATGAATATTTCCATTGTAGATTCTCACTGAAGGCATCAAAAGTATGAATGAACACATGTGGAGTTATGTCCTTAACAAAAAAAGGTGAAATAAATAAAAACATGTTTTATATTCTAGTTTCTTCAAAATAACCACCCTTTACTCTGATTACTGCTTTGTACACTCTTGGTTTTCTCTGGATGAGCTTCAAGAGGTCGTCCCCTGAAATGGTTTTCTCTTCACAGCTGTGCCTTATCAGGGTTAATTAGTGGAATTTCTGCCTTTATCAATGGGGTTGGGACCATCAGTTGTGTCGTACAGAAGTCAGGTTAATACACAGCCAACAGCCCTATTGGACAACTGTTAAAATACATATCATGGCAAGAACCAATCAGCTTACGAGTGGCCATCATTATTTTAAGAAATGAAGGTCAGTCAGTCCAGTAAATAGTCATGAAAATAAAGAAAACACAAAATGAATGAGAAGGTGTGTCCAAACTTTTGGCCTGTACTGTACATTTTAAGATGTAAATGTCTGTATGACAATAATATATCATTTATCTTAATTTAGTGGTGATTTTCCAGGCACTTGTGCAGAAATTAGATTTGTATGTTGTTTTCTTTGTGACTGCCACTGGTCACAATTAGAGATTCGGAAAGTTGGTATCAGTTCAAACTTGCTGATAAAAGGGTAAAAGGGTTTTATAGCTCACTACAACTCCCCACTAAATAGTTTGGGACTGACTTGATATGGCCGACCCTCTGCGAGGATGCGTAAACTGAGGGATTGTGGGAGAGTTTGTGCTGACTGGTGTGTGAAGACTTCCTGTTTCTGTCTGCAAAGAGACTGAAGCCCACTTTTTAACATCATCCAACCTCAAACAGAGCTTGGTTGAATTTCCATTTCCATCAGTGATGGTCCTCAAAACTCAGCATCAAAACAAATGTATGACATCATGGAGACCACATCCAAAAAAGAGAAAATAATCTTTATTAATATTGAAGGAAATTGTGTTGCCAGAGTACAAAGTCAGCGACTGTAAAAGAAAACTTAGACATTACCAACTGTTTGTAGTCAATAACAAACTGAATACAAAGAACAAGAGCAAGATACAGATTACGGTAAAAATCAACAAATAACTGTTGCTTGAGTTTTTATTTATATGGCACACGCTGAGGGGCAAACAACAACCCACAAACAATCCAAATGACATACTGAAAAATACCATCAGCCATTACAAAAAGGGATTAATTGTAACATCAGGAATTCAAGTGAACAAATGAGTCAACACAGTAAAATCCCTCAGGAGAGGAAGTAGGACAGCAGTCCCCAAACCAAATGACACTCCCCCCTTTCTCCAGGCTGCAGGAAGCTCTTAAAGGCTGGGACCAGGTGAGCTAACGACAATCAGTGACCTCACAATGAGCAGAGGAGAGCCAAGGAACACACAGAAACGCACACAGCTTTAAGATATGAGATAGACACCATCAAGGCAAGAAGTAAAAACAACAACAAACAAAAAAAAAATCATTATGCTAAATCATTGCATTCGGGCAGAACAAGGTAACCAAACATTTATCTGAGTTACTTTCTAAAGCCAAGTTAATCTGAGTCGATGTTCAAAAATCAAACAGCTAAAGGGTGGAGATTCTGAGAAAGTATCAGTTATTGGCTAATTGATTGTTCAGGCTGCTAAAAGACCAACAAGGCACAACGTGTTGGACACAGCCCCTTAGTCATCATCTAAATGAGCTTTTAATAACTGAATTAAAAGCAGCAGAGGCTCAATCAGGCACACTTAATTTTATCTCTACACGGACACACACAGGCCACATCACACAGCAGCTCCACAACATACTTCTCCTTCTTCCTGGAGCCTCCTGGGGGCTCATCCTGCTGAAGGAAACTGGCCCTCTATAATCTCACCTCATCAGATAAACTGTCAGATTCTCACTTTGTTCTCAGTCTGTGTCATTAGCTTCATGTGTGTGTGTGACAGCTCGTCTGTCAGCTCTTATGAAATGTGGTAGCGTGGCTCTGCTCTGGATAAGATTCATTACCTACTGATGAGGTCTGGGCGTGTGGGACGTCTCTTCCTCTTATCCTCTCCCTGGGTGCAGATAGAACAGCACCCAGCCTGTCAGGAGCAGGATTTCTTATTGTGCAGCTTGAGCGATGTTAGCATTGAGGGACTCACTGGCTGTTTTGGGTGAAAGCTGATGTTTTATAGCTGGCTTTTTGTGCTGACATTTAGGACTGTGAAGTTTTAGATTTATGTCAAAATATTGAAGTCATTACTGTTACCCTGAGACTTTCTTCATGCCAAGAGTATAAAGAAAGAGCCTTGTCAGCAGATGAGACATCAGCTTAATCCAGGATTGACGCAATAAAACACAGAGTTAAGTTGGTCCATAAGTTATTCCACAGATGTTAAATGCTGTGTCTGGTTGCTGTGAGCACCACCTTTGTCCAAAGTTGACTCGTCTTCATCCATGTCTTCATCCATGTGTCCACAGGTGTTCAAAGAGGAGAAGTATTTAAAAGACGCTGTTGAATGTTCTGAGGTGATCTGGCAGCGAGGCCTGCTCAGGAAAGGCTACGGCATCTGCCACGGTACTGCTGGGAACGGCTACACCTTCCTGTCCCTTTACAAGCTCACCCAGGAGAAGAAATACCTGTACCGGGCATGCAAGGTGAGAACAAGCATCAGCCTCCATCAGACAGAATCATCTGTAAACAAGAAATCAAGCTTATGAATACTATCACACTCTCTCTCTATTTCTCTGTTTTCTCTAATCACTTGAACCACTTGCACAAACGAACTTAACTAAAACGCACTCGCTTATTCCTCTGAGCCTTCCATTTTCACTACATGCAGATAACATTTATTACATTTAAAGAAAGCTCTCTCTCAATCCCCCATTTTTGAAACTCATTTGCAAACTTTAGCTCTCTGACAGGGTATTAAAAACGATAGATATCTGATCCTCAATTACAGAATCAGGGTATAACATCAAGTTCTTTTCCAGCAAATATCACTCTAGTCAAACAGTTCTAGTACCGTACATCTTGGAGTTTTTCCCTCACCAAATACCAATACGTCTAAAAATGTTTAGGCATATGTGTAAAAAGAATAAAATTAAATTTGTCAGATGGACTCATCTTCCTTTATTCTTAAAGGCCAGAGTATCTGTTGTGAAAATGGGCATCCTCCCTTAGATCAACTTTTCTTCATCGATACCACACATACATTACTGGAATAAAGTCAGTTCTCTAATCTCTGAATTTATTTGTGGCTGGAAAAATAACCTGAGTCAAAAAGAGATTTTAACTTTTACTTTTGGTCTTTTGTCTTTAAACCTCCTCTGATATAACCTTGCAGAGCAGATGGAGCTGCCTGATTCATTTCTGAATTCCTGCAGATCCATCTTGCTATGATCCAACCTCAACCAATTTCACCCGGTCCAATATTGTACGGACCAATCAGAGAAGAGAGGCGGGAGCTGTAGGAGCTGCAGACGTGACGTCAGCAGGAAGCGTCTGAATTTTTGAAAACAATGGCAGAGTGTGAAGCGGTCTTTGTGGACGCGGCAATATCTGCAGTTTTATCAGAAATAGACTCAAAATCTTCTCTAAATGAAGAAAAGAGAACGTCACTTAAAGCCTTTTTGATGGGAAACAATGTTTTTGCTCTTCATCGGGAGAAGAGCAAAATCGGACTAGTGAAAGATCTCCGTCGCGGATATCTGAACTTTCTATCTGGCATCAGGTTACAAATCTGCTACGTCACCGTGGCTTGATGTGGATTGGTCTGTGATGAGCACGTTGTCCAATCACCAGCTGCTAAATTTTTTAAGTCCCGCCTCTGAAAGCACTCTCTAGCGCCTCTTACCCAGATGGACTAGCGAAGTATCTCCGTGACGGATATATGAAACTGTTGAAAAGGGGTATCAGAGGTAACCTGACAAGCCAGACGGACAAAGTTAGTGCTAGTGCTGGTTTCAGGCTAATGTGTGAGTTAGCATCACTTCTTTGTGTTTCCATCAACAGAGAAACAGCTCAGGTGCTAAAAACTGGCGCTTAGCAAGTACCAACTCTTTCCTGGACCAGAGCCGAGCAGCAACCACATCAGGGAGCAGGGGCGGGGTTATCGAGACCTACGTTGAAAACAGCCATGTTTAACAAGAAAAGCCCCTGAGTTAGTCGTTGGTTGTTTTGTTGGCAATTCTCATTCAAAACTCCAAAGTTTGATGTTAATGGACCACTCAAAACCAGTCACTGTTCGCCATAACCGTGCCAACAAAACAACAACACTTCTCTTGTGTGAGCACCTCCCACATAACACTGAAAAAGAAAAACACCAGACACAGACTTTGGCTGCTGAACTGTGCAGTGCTGGTGATGTTTTCACTTGAGTCTTGTTATTCTCAAGCACACAATAACTCATCCCAACAGTTCGACATCCCTATTATCCAACACTAACAACCCACCAAGTCTATTACAGTATGTACTGACATACTGGTGTTTTATGGTGACGCAATGACTTGACTCCAACTTGGCTCCTTGCCCATGGAAAACCAAACAGGTTCTTGGGAATAATGTGATTCGAAACACTAATTACTTACACTAAAGGAGCACCTGTTTCTTTTAATGGTAAAGGGGCAATGACCTGGTGAAACCCAGTGGTATCTTGAAGAACTTGTTTACTCTAGCATTTCCCTTGGGTCAGTTAAACTACATCTTTGTAGAATGTTGAAAAAAGGCTTAAGCAGCTGTAAAATAGTATCATTACAGCCCAACTTTGAATAACTACTCACTGTCTGGGGGAATTCCTGTCTTATCCCAAACATGGTCTTCTTAAGGTGCACACAAACTGGTAGGAATCTTTTATAAGAGTGCACTTCAATAGGGTATAGGATACTTATAAGTATTTATTCTGATTTATGTTGTGCCTTGACTTGTGTTGCGTATTTTCAAAAAAACAATGATTAAAAATTTGATTGTCAAAAAAGAGAAAAAAAATAAATCCTTCACACACGTAACACCACCTATTTGTTGTGGAATCCTGTGATAGGCTTTGAATTTGACATGGCTGTAAGAGCCCAAACTTGTTGAGAAGAGTAGAGCTGGATTGTATTATCAGCTCACAGATAAACAGGAAGCATTAGCCATAATGTTCATTAAGATGTTTAGCTGACACCAAACACATTGAGTGACTTCAAGCACAAGTAGTTGTCGGCAAGACTTCTCTTCTGTCCATATGGGTTTCACTTTTTTATCTATTTGACTGAGAACTGGATCTTAATAAAGATTATGCTGAATCAGAAAATTATTAAACTTAATATTTAGATAATGACCCCCTCTGTTTATTTTTGTGTTAATTATTCTTGAAAAGGTGTGATTATTTATCATAAAATCTTGTCTAGTTGGGCCGTTGTGGCATCTCACTGAGTTTATTTTCATGGTAGACAGCTGATTTGAGATGCTGCTGCAGTGGCCTTATTTTTCAGACCCGGAGGTTACTTCCATTTTTCACACACAGTCAAGAGTGAGGAACAAAAAAACCTGCCTTCAGAAGAGCAACAACAAAAGGGAAAAAGGTCACTGATTCAAAAAGAGGAAATCAGAAAATAGGTTTGTGAGTCAGTGTGATGACTTTTGGAGCTCGGTCACATCTGTGTGTTATAAAAGGAACAGGCCTGAAACAGATGTTGATCAAAACAAGACTCACAGCTCCTGGTTTCAATGAATATTGTCTCATCCTGTTGTTGAGTCTGTTACACTTCTGTGCAGGAAGATGAAGCTTTGATACTTCAGTCAGATGATGATACGTCTGCTCATAAACAGATGAAGATGTTATTAACTGTGATTATCTTCCACTAGTTTGCTGAGTGGTGTCTGGGCTACGGGACCCACGGCTGCCGCATCCCAGACCGACCTTACTCTCTGTTTGAAGGTACCAAGTATTTGTTTTCTTACTCTGCACAGGTTTACACATT
This sequence comes from Thalassoma bifasciatum, assembly GCA_008086565.1. Lineage (NCBI taxonomy): Eukaryota > Metazoa > Chordata > Actinopteri > Labriformes > Labridae > Thalassoma > Thalassoma bifasciatum. Next base: position 36,184 of record RPOG01003793.1, on the reverse strand, counting down.
CCTGCTCCGACATTCATCTAGTGTTATTTAAACAAGCATCTTTGGCTGGAGTGAAATCTCTTGACTCTGTTTTGCCGTGAAAACAGAAAGCTTTCTTCCATTAGTAGCTATACTTCATCCTGCGTAACCCTGAACATAAAGATTCAGAGTGGCCTTCACTGCACAGATATAGGAGGACTAAAGATATAAACAGGAGACAGCAGATCTACCTCTGCCTTTCAAACTTATACTCTACACAAGCTGACTTTTTTGAAAAAAAAATCATTTTAGATGAATATATCCAGCATACTAGTCCCATTGTTCACTGTAACTTTGTTTATTTCACTGACTGAACCTTCTGTTCAGCATTAATCCACCTGTTAATGAGCAAAGCAACATAACGAACCTGCAACAAGGTGCATGCAAGCAGGGGTGTGTCCAGGGGTTTTAGATTGGGGCTCTGACCCATTTATGCAGATGTGGGCATGAATAATGTGAGCCCACACTTGATAAACAGAAATTATATTCACTTTTTATGTATTAAAAATACAGGATTACAGGCTACAGCTTTAGTAAAGAATGATTATAGAATTTTTTTTTTTAACCAATTTTGCCAAAATCATGTCGCACGAGTTGGAACAGATGAATACATGTTTAATTTTTTAATATTTATTCATTCCACCTTCAATGTTGTGTAAATTATTTTTAATTTTTAATGATTGACACAAACGTGAGCAGTCTCCTCACATAGTAATACTGCTACAAATAATTTTAATCTAAATTCAGTCTTTTCCCTCCTGGCCCTTATTTTAAAAAGGTTAAGAAACATCAATAATTATCAATATTGACTGATATGAAACACTTATATCGTGATACACTTTTCAGCCATATCACCCAGCCCTGGCTATTACAGACATTTTAGAAAGAACAAGACATTTACAAGCTAAACAGAATGAGATCTGATTGTTGTTTATGAGTTACAATATATCAGATGAATAAGCGCACAGATTATTTTTACTTATTGGTTAAATCACCTAGTTTGAAGACAGTATCACATTTACCACATATGTAATGAATCATAGACAACATAATGTATTAAACGCTTCATTAACAAGCATGTTTCCATGTGTTTCATGCATCTAATGTTTCTCATTATCAACTATAAGATTTTTTTACATAGTGATTTGCATACACAGAGTAGCCCTTTAAAAGTGAGTGATGTATTTCTCTTCAATCTAAACATTTTATTCCACCCCTGATGTAAATAGTACACTGTTAAGAGAAGGTGAATCTTAGGTTAAAGTTACCTCAGGGCTGAGTACAAACATGTAAATGTATGAGTTTTAGATCCCACAGGTGTTTCAACTCATCCTCCTGCTCCTGGATGTCTCACAGCCTCAGTGTTCTCCAAGGCTGCTCTCTGCTTTTATTTGGCAAATGAAACTTTAAATCCAGTTTTTTGTTTTCTTCAGTGTATTTACGTTGCAGGAGGACATTCCACCTCTCTCCAATACTGTAGTTAGTGGTTTGTTTTTCCCCACAGAGTGAACTGGATGTGATGTTTATTTGGTGCTGTCTTTCAGTTTTTGATGTCTCAAATTTTTATCTCCAAAAAGAAGTACAGTAAAAAAGTACAATCAGTAAGTGCAGTATATTCTTTTCCCTTCCCCCGCCCAGCCCACACCACCCTCATCTGTCCCCTTCTTTAATGACTAGAACAACAAAGTGCTGCTTACTGACATGTATATAAACATACATGGGGCCATAGGATATAGATGTACATACTTTGAAAATAAACCAGATAAAAAAATCAAATAAATAACTGTATGAAATACATAATGATTATTAGAAGAGGAATAAAAAGAGTAACAGTCTTTCTTTTTACAGAAGAGGACATATGGTGTTGTTAAATCTAGTTTCACTTTGAACCATGTTACAGTTTCTCTTTTTATCATCTGTTGTATTTTTAGTTTCTGTTTTAACTCTGTGTGTTGGAAACTGTGATTTGTTAGACTTCCTGTGTTTATTTGATTGTCAGTCCACTGTTTCACATCACTCTTCAGATAACAACACTTATCTTTGCACTTTCTGTGGGACAGGAGCAGAAAACAGCAGCAGAGTGAGACGTCTGAAAGCTGGTTTTGATGAATCTGTTTCTCCCCTCAGGTATGGCAGGAACCATCTACTACTTATCAGAGATAGCTCAGCCTGAAGCTTCCTCTTTCCCTGCTTTTGAACTTTGACCTGCCAACTGGAGGGACTGAGGATGACGAAGAGGGAGGACACGTTTGCGTGACAGCGTTCAACCTCGGATTTCGCGATCAGCCCAAAAAGAATGAGTGCTGTTGTCTGTCGGAGTAATCACATGTGTTGTTTGTTTGTTTAAAGCCTAAAGTGTGTGTGAGTTCTCTTAAGACAGGCTGAATGTTATCAATCCAGAGAAAGCAGAGTGGGATTGAAGAAGACAGTGTTAATGGATGTTTCTCCTCTTGATTACGGACTCTTACTTCCTGTGCTACATGTCAGGGAAACAGTGTCAGCTGTTGTCAGCCCTCAGCTCTGAGCCCCCTCCTCATCCTTTAAGTGTGCTGAGCTGAAGACCCCACGTCTGGCTCCCACACAGAAGAACACACCCTCAGCCTTACAGTAGCACCTAGGCCAAGAAAGAGGGTGTGTGTGTGTGTGCGTGTGTGTGTGAATGTTTGTGAGAGCGTGTGTGTGTTTGTATAAGTGAATTAAGCTGTTTTGGTAATTCTATGCCTCTGCATGCTCACTGTTCTGGCTCTCGGTGCCTCATATCCCGTCAGTGTAGTTCTCTCCTCTTCCTGTGTGTATGTTTGCTGTTTGAGCTCCGCAAGTGTGTGTGTGTCACACAGTGGGGAAAGATCCTCTCTCTCCTCATCCCACCGGTGACTCAAAACACCTTCTAGAAGCTCACAAGACTTCTCTTCAGTCAGAATTTAATTTAATTTCTTTAATATTTTGTGTTGACGTTAAACAAGCTGTTTTCTTTTCAAAGAGGGGATTGTCAGATTGGAAAGTCTGGGGGAGGTTTAAGAAGACAGTTTGATTCTTCTTTAAAAACAAGTCTGCTCACATTTTTAATACAGCTAATGTACAGTTGTGTTCATAAGTTTACATACCATGGCCGGATTTATGATTTCTTGGCCGTTTTTCAGAGAATATAAATGATAACACAAAAACTTTTCTTTCACTCATAGTTTGTGGTTGGATGAAGACATTTATTAACAAACAACTGTGTTTACTCTTTTTAAAACATAATATCAACAGAACTTCCAAAATGACCCAGATCAAAAGTTTACACACCCCAATTTTTAATACCTTGTATTTCCCCTTTAACATCAATAACAGCTTGAAGTCTTTGATGGTTGTTGTGGATGAGGGTCTTTATTTTCTCAGATGGTAGAACTGCCCATTCTTCTTGGCAAAAAAAACTCCACTTTCCTGTAAATTCTTGGGCTGTCTTGCATGAACTGCGGGTTTTAGATCTCCCCAGAGAGGCGCAATGACACTCAGGTCAGGAGACTGAGATGGCCACTCCAGAACCTTTACTTTATTTTGCTGTAGCCAATGGCAGGTCAACTTGCCCTTGTGTTTTGTACCATCGTCACTTTGGAACATCCAAGTGCGTCCCATGCACAGCTTCTGAGCTGATGAGTGCAAATTTCAGTAATTTCTGATAGCATGCTTCATTCATCCTTCCATCAGTTTTGACCAAATTTCCTGAGCCTTTGTAGTTTGTGTTATGTTTTTGTGTTATCATTCATATTCTCTGCAAAATGGCCAAGATCATAAATCATGCCAGGGTATGTAAACCTATGAGCACTGTATCAGCCATGATTTCACTCAGCATTTTTTAATTTACCTTTCTGACTTTTCTGAAAGAGCTTTTATGCTGTTAAGTGAAGTTTCTCTCCTGAAGTGGAAGAAATTTAGCCTTGCTTGTTCACATTTGCTCTGATATCTGCTTAATTGATGTGATACAGTATCAATTTTGTGTTTTTATACTTTGTTCCTTATTTGTTTTGTACAGAAGTTTGTCACAAACACTGATGACATCACTTGCTTATAACTTCATGTAGTGTAACTCACAAAGCCAAGAATCAGTTTATGTACAACGTTAAGGACTTTACTGTAAAAACAGAAGAACGTGTTGAGTGGTTGTAAATTAATATTTTAAGTTCTTTTTTAGAGTTCAAACAAACATCAGTGATATCAGGCTTTCTCTCTGAAACCAAGAATCAAAGTTAGCACAATGCTTTTCTAATTTGCCAGTTAAGTTTTCCCCTGGTTTAAAAAAATAATAAACATTTTCCCCACAATGTGACGAGTGATCTTGCATCTGGAGAGTCAGTGAATTGTGCTGAAAATGATCTCCTTTTGTTTCAAAATAAAGGAGTCTTTTTTATAATTAAAGCATTACTGCTCAAATCTGACAAAGCACCTAGCAGGATGCATTTCAATATTAAAACATTTAAAAGTTCATATTTCAGCTGGGTGTGGTCTCAGATGGATTTGAGTACAGCTCATTTCAATAACTCTGGTGTTGGTACGAAAAAAGGCCATGAACTTTTTCCTTTTCTGTTTCTTTTTTTAATGTTTTACCAGAGTGTGTGAAGTGAGGAACAGAGCTGTTTGTATTGGCCTTAAATTTACCCACCATTCATGTCTTTCCCTGATTCTCTCTTTACCTTTAATAACCTTACGTACTAACAGCCCTGATCTCAGACCTGTGTGTCCTGTGTGCATCCATGAGCTGCGGAGAAATAGAACCAAACATCTCTGATCGTTTCATGTAGATCAAACTTGACACAGAAATTGAACAAAACAGTTACTAACAGCTGCGACTTGCTTACAGTTCAATTATTTTACTAATGTTATGTTCTCATTTTTACCCAATTGCCATAAAATGTGGGGATGATTTCAAATAAATCAATTTAAAAAAGACTGTTCCCTAATTCCAATGGAATTTGCAGAACTTTTAAGTAAATTGTTACCATAAAAAGCCTTTAGCTAATTAAAATAAGTTCAATATTGAGCAAACAAAACCATAATATAAGGTGGTTAAGTAGGAGCTTATCTGAAATAAAGTACAGTCATGGGGTTAAATGATAACACACCTGTTACCAAAATAGTCGTCAGCATACTTCTGTCTCAAAATCATATTTTGAGTCTTTAAGCATCTTTTTTACCATGAGGTGTGTTACACCACATTATGTAAGAACGCCGCATTATGTAATAATGTAATAAATTTAGACTTTATTTTGTAATAATCTGACGCATTTTGTAATAAAATTCTTGAACGCAATATGTAGTAAATTTTCCCGCATTATGTAATAATTTCTTACATATTGCAGTGGTTATTACAAAATGCAGGTGTTGCACTTTTTTTCCTAGAAAATCTAAGAATTTAGTGCATTGTGTAATAAACTACCAAAACTGATGTCTTAATTAGAAAAAAAATCAACTTAAGTACGTTCAGAATTACATTGACTATCAGCATACCAGCATGAATCATAAACATAAATTAATTTTAAAAAGGAGCATGATCATTTATTGGTCAAATCTAAGTCAAATATAATTGAATTCACAGAGATTGTTTTTCAGAGTTGACAGAGACAAAAATTGCAAAACCTGCATTTTGTAATAACCAATGCAATATGTAAGAAGTTATTACATAATGCAGGAAAATTTATTACATATTGCGTTCAAGAATTTTAGTACAAAATGCACCGTTATTACAAAATAAAGTCGTAATTTATTACATTATTACATAATGCGGCGTAACAAGGTGTGTTTTACTTCTTTTTTATACATGTCGAGTACATGTGTAAGTCTTGTTTTCTAAAGTAAATGTCATCCTTTTGTTGGTGTTTTAGCCATGAAACACTTGACTCATCAGAGATCTTTGTCTTTGATCATTTGAACAGTCTGTTTCTGCATTGCGCTGTTAGTCACTGCACTTCTTCATGTTTCTTTCCACAATTTATTCTGTTGCTCTTGTTATCTTTTTCCTCATACAGGCATCATTATTTGTTTCACCACTGTCAAAAACTGGAAAACAACTTTAACTTGCTCTCAATTAAACCACAGTTGCAGTCTGCACAGTTCAGTAAACCGAAGATATTTAAGACCTGAATGACATCATCAGGCACTTTAACCATTAAACTGGTGTCATCATGGTGTGAGCCTCAAACAGGGGCAGTCAGAGTCATTATTTATCCTCATAACAAACACTTTATCTGTTGATTCAAACAGCTCATGGGTGCACATGAAGCCTGACTCTCTCAGGTCTGTTCTGAATGTCTTTGCATGAGGACGGTGTCACGTAAAAAAGAAATGTGTGTTTGTTTGTTGGAGTGTCTTTTTGACTGGTCCTAATGTGTTTGCTGGTGATTTGTATCGGAGTGTTTGACCTCTGTCCCTGTCTGTGTAATTGGTTTTCTGTGGGACTAATTGATGTCAAATATGAATGTTTACTTTCCACATTAAACTCCTGAGCTTCAGTGACAGCAGCAGCACTGAAATCCAGATGTCTTTGTTATTACTCTCATCTCCAGCTTTGCTCAAAAGTCAGTAATTAAAAGAGACTGAGATCGAGTTCATTATGATCATAATCAATGAGAAGAGCTATTTATCACCAGACTTAATTTTTCATTTTTATTCATTAAATATCACTTCACAGGCTGTGTTTTTAGAAATGGAGTTTCTTGAGTATAGATGGCAAAATACGGTTTTAGAACACCATATATTTCATGTCCCAAAGACAAGTGTCAAGGTTTCTACTATGAAGAAACCATCTTTACCAAACAATTAACAGTAATCCTTCAGGTTAGGATGTCCAAGCTTTTCTTAAAGAGGGACACAGTCAATGTCCTGGAACTGTCACTGACAGTTATATTATATTATATTATACTGGTCAGTCTCTAAGTGTGCTCAAACTTCCATGTTCCATCATCACAGTCTGATAAAATCAAAGCTCACCTGTCCCTCAGGTGTCTCTTCATACCAGATGATCAGTGCTCAGTTTTCTGCTCCAGTGTTATGGGCTGTAAATATCAACAAATGTCGCTTCAGACCAAAATTCAGAAGGGGGTGAAAATGTGTCAGGATCTGGATTTGATCAGGATTGTTTTTCAGATTCAGACCATGACATTTAAAGCCCAAATATTTCTGACCCTTCATCCTGAACTATTTGTTTTGCTCTATTTCAAAAGTTTTATGTGGTTTTGTGTTGATGATTAAACATGATAAAAGCATTAATTTAAAGCCTATGCACAGTCTGAATGTAGCTAAGTTAGACTTAACTGGATAAACTTTGGTTTGTTTATAACCCTGATAGAAAATGTAAATGTAAACATCATTTTGAACATTTCAGTTGATGTTTGTGAGGAGGAGATGTGAGATGAAAGCTGGGGACTGTATAAAAATGGACTATGGTTGAAGGTTATTATTATTATTATTATTTGCTAATGTTAAACTTTTCTTGCACACAGTCAAGAAGATATAACACATGTACCCACAGGGTGTCACGTGTGTACCTGTGAAAACAGCTCTGTAGTGTCTAAATAAGCTCAATGCACAAACACAATTATCTTCCTGGACTGAGAGAAAACCCATCACACCATGATGTGTGACCCTTCTCTTCTACATCCAAAGGAAGACAGCAGCACAGGTCAAATAAGACCAAAGCAGAAGTTTTAATGAGCCTCACAGGTAAGAACAAAACCAAGACCAGGACTAAAGCTGTGTAAATAAACCCTGAAATCTCAAACTATTTATAAATTATTTTCCTGAGCTTCTGATCAACACAAGGGGGAAACAAAAAGGCTCCTCACTTCTTATTCTGCTCCTTAAAGAGCTTTGTATTTATGTTCCAAAAACCCTAGTACTTGATCAGAAAATGAGGCCATTCCAGTTTACTCAGATGAAAACTTTCACACACAGTCTATTGTTGTTTGTAGGATGTAAGAGGAGACAGACTGTACAGTCCTGATTTAACCCTGATGATGTGTTCAGGTCTGATTCTCCCGTTTTTAAATTCGAAGTTCGTAAAAGGTACCATTTGCTCCTCGGACACATTAAATCTAACATGAAAAAAATAACTTTTTATATTTTAGAACATTCTAAAGGCTTCAAATAAAAAGGTGACTCTTGTGGTGTTCGGGGTCAAACTGACCTGGTAAAGGAAACCAGCTGCTGCATGTCTCGGCTTTAAACTGTTGGTTGGTCTTGGATCAAATATGACTCAATTCTCTAAACACACTCGATCCACACTTGTCACTTGTCAGGATCACTATGTAGTTGCTCCATGGTTGTTAAACATTAGCTCACCCTGCCTGCTCCCCCCTCCTCCCCCTCAATTGCTCATCACTTGCTCAACACTCACTCCATGCTTTCTCCATACTTGCTCCAAACTTGCTGCATAAGTGCTCCATAATTGTCGCACACTTGCTCAATAATTGCTGCATACTTACTCAATCATTGTTGCATACTTGCTCAATAATTGCTGCACACTTGCTCAATAATTGTTGCATACTTGCTCAATAATTGTTGCATACTTGCTCAATAATTGCTGCACACTTGCTCCATACTTGCTCCATACTTACTCAATAATTGCTGCATACTTGCTTCATGCTTTCTCCATACTTGCTCCATGCTTTCTCCATACTTGCTCCATGCTTGCTACATGCTTGCTGCATAATTGCTGCATACTTGCTCCATGCTTGCTGCATACTTGCTTCATGCTTTCTCCATATTTTCTCCATGCTCTTCCATACTTGCTCCATAATTGCTGCATACCTGCTCCATGCTTTCTCCATACTTGCTCCATACTTGCTACAAACTTGCTGCATATGTGCTCCATAATTGTCGCACACTTGCTCAAAAATTGTCACACACTTGCTCCATAATCGTTGTATACTTGCTCCCTGCTTTCTCCATACTTGCACCAAACTTGCTGCATACTTGCTCAATAATTGTCGCACACTTGCTCAATAATTCCTATGTGCTCCATTATTGTTGCATGCTTGCTGCATACTTGCTCCATGCTTGCTCCATGCTTGCTCCATGCTTGCTGCATACTTGCTCCTTGCTTTCTCCATACTCGCTCCAAACTTGCTGCATACTCGCTCCATAATTGTAGCACACTTGCTCAATGATTGCTGCATAATAGTTTCATACTTGCTCAATAATTGCTGCATTCTCGCTCCATGCTTTCTCCATACTTGCTTCATGCTTGCTTCATGCCTGCTCCATAATTGCTGCATACTTGCTCCATGCTTGCTGCATACTTGCTTCATGCTTTCTCAGTACTTGCTCCATACTTGCTCAATAATTGTTGCATACTCGCTCCATGCTTTCTCCATACTTGCTCCATGCTTGCTTCATGCCTGCTCCATATTTGCTGCATACTTGCTTCATGCTTTGTCCATACCTGCTTCATACTTGCTCAATAATTGCTGCATACTCGCTCCATGCTTTCTCCATACTTGCTCCATACTTGCTCCATGCTTGCTGCATACTTGCTCCCTGCTTTCTCCATACTTGTTTCCTGCTTTCTCCATACTTGCTCCGTGCTTCCCTTTTGTTTGATCCTCTTTTGCTCCATACTTGCGCCATACTTGCTGCATACTTGCTCTATGCTCATTTCATTCTTCCTCTATTCTTGCTCCATGCTTGTACCTCGCTCACTCCACATTCGCTATTGTAAGATTAGGACTATGGAGCATAAAGGTATCATATAAAACAGTGTACAGACAAATACAAACACATACTAAGTTAACTATGAGGTGAAAAACAATGTCTAATGTCAACTGTTGTTTTGAAATCACAGGTCAGATTTACCTACTAACACTAAAGATATGAGCAGTTCTCTGACACATTACACCGATCATGTCCAACTCAGTCCAGGAGCATTAATTCAGAATGAAAGGACCAATCAGAGGCAGCACTGGGTTTGCTGGCTCACATCCACAGACATAAACACACAGGAGCACACACACATACACACACTTTGCAGAGGAGGAGGCAGAGCTGCATCACTTGAGTCCATAAATCACCAGAGTCTGAGCAACACTCCTCTGGTCACCACTTTATTATGTGTGTGTTTGAAGTACTGCCAAGCTAAAGCTAACATGTTAAAGTGAAACATGCTTCATGATGAATGTCTGTTTTGAGTTCAGGCCTTTCTGCTGGTGTGAGATGCTCTGAGTTCCTGTGTGGGGGGTGTAAATGAAGCTTTATAATGTGAGGTTTTTATTCTTAAGAGTTATTGATTCAGTTTTATGTTTATTCCTGTGCTCTAAGTGGAGCTATTGAAGAGGACAGCACACTCTTTAGGTCTTTCCAATATTCCCTCCTCTGTTCCAGCAGCGTGTAAACACTGAGGCACAAACTAATATTTATGCCTCTCAGTGTATTTCAGCTCAATGCCTTAACAGCCAGAAACAAGTTAATCAATTCTGTCGTCCAATCAGGAACAAAAAACTGAGTCCATTAGTCTGAATCTCATTCTCTCAGAGCTTATTTATACCTTTTAAAGCGTGTGATGGTTCTGTTTCTCCAGAGCCTCAGAGCAGATGAAGAGGAGGAACCATGAAACAGCAGAGGACATGATGCTCTAACTGTTAGAGAGGTAGCTCAGTTTGAGATGATTTACTGGACACATTTGTTTTTTATTTTGAGCTGTGATTTCAACATCCACCATCCTGAAACCCAGAGACTCTGTCGCTACATGAAGATCTGTGCTTCTTCTAAAACCTGCAAATAGTTTCCTGTGGGAGACCAGAGACCACATCAGGCTCAGATGATTGCTACAGTTTCCTCTCTGTGTGTCTTCAGAAGTCTCCTTAAATCCCTCTTTCAAAGAGAAACCAGTATAAAGAGTGAAATACAACTCCAATTGCAATGAAGTTGGGACATTTAATACGTGACTAAAAAACAGAATACGATGATTTGAAAATCCTGTTTAACCTTTATTCAATTAAGCACACTACAAAGGCAAAGTATTTATTGTTGGGGGGGTTGCATTTTTTTTTGTTTTTTTTTCCGCAAATATTCTCACATTTCAAGTTTGATGCCTGCAACATGTTCCTAAAAAGCTGGGACAGGGGCAACAAAAGACAGATAAAGTTGATGAATGCTGAAAAAAAAACAGCTGTTTGGATCGTTCCACAGCTGAACAGGTTCATTGGAAACAGGTGAGTGTCATGATTGGGTATAAAAGGAGCATCCCAAAAAGACTCAGTCCTTCACAAGCAAGAATGGGGCCAGGTTCACAAGTTTGTCAACAACTGCATGAGCAAATATCTCAACAGTTTAAAAACAATATTTCTACTGTTTTAAAAACAAAAAATTATTGCAACTGTGAGTGAAGAGGAACTAGGGGCAACAGCACAATGCAACATGTAAATTGTAAAATAGACGATATTCCTGTAAAAAGCTGTACAGTATAATCTTTGCTTTTAGAAGAGTATTTTTTTTCCCTATTTGTAAGGAGCTGCACCTTTTTATTGTCAGGATGGAGTTCGGTAACAATCTGACTTCCAACTCTATTCCCCTTCCTTGTAAATTTGCAGTAATTTGTTTACAGTAGCGTGTATAGTCATTCAGCTTCAGTCAGTTCCTGTGTCGTCTTTTTGCATTTTGAACTCCTCTTGTGACTTGCTTCAGGCCAGTTCATCCCATGTTTACAGCCTGAGTTACTGTTTCCTTCACGTGTGACTCAACTGCTCTCTCTTAATGATCTCTAGAATATCACTCCTGAGAAGGTCAGGGACGACACAAAGAGAGAGAGGCAGGATATAAAGGCTGATATATTTCACTGACATATCACATGAGAGGGGGTGGTGTTGTTCTCTGATTGGGTCACAGGTCGAGGCTGCAGGCTGAGAGCTGCAGACAGTCACAGGCCTGCTGGAATGAAGCCGACCTCAGCTGTGATAGGATTTACTCACACTAAACCCACGAGCTGCATAAGATCCTGAAAAACAAAGATATCTAGTTATAGATTTGTGATGTCTCAATGAGTGATGACACCTTCATCAAATAACAGTTTATCAGTAATGTTGATGAAAAGCATTAAAATATTAAATCGATCAAAGAGCAGGTCTCCAGCCTTTCAGAGTGCACCTGTCTGAGGCGGAGTGATACGGAGTGTGTAAAGTCCCAGTGATCTGCACCCATGGATCCCCTCGTCCAATCAGATAACCCAGTTGGAGCTTTCTGTTTCATAATAGCTCCTCAGATCTTTTTGAACCTCTGGATGTGAAGTCTCCTCCTGAGTTCATCAGGAGCATTAAATCCATCCAGCAGAGAGGTTTATATCCAAACTGTGAGGACGACGAGCTTCATCTTCCTCTGTACCTGCTGCTTGTTCTTTCATCTACACTCCAACGAGGGTCCACCCCCTGCTGAGAGCGCAGTCTGAGAAAGATAACTACATCTCCCTCTCTCTGCTGACATCACACAGCAAACTGAGCCGCTGAATAATTCAGAGCTGAGCTGTGTGAGCTTTGTTTCCACGGATATAAGGAGGAAAGAAAAAGAAGATGAAGCTCAGGGCAAACAGCATCAGAGGGTGCAATCCATGCATCCATCCATCCACCCACCTACCCATCCATCCGTCCATCCATCCACCCATCCATCCTTCCATCCATCCATCCATCCACCCACCTACCCATCCATCCGTCCATCCATCCACCCATCCATCCTTCCATCCATCCATCCATCCATTCATCAATCCATCCATCTGTCCATCCATCCATCCATCCATCCACCCATCCATCCTTCCATCCATCTACCCCTCCATTCATCAATCCATCCATCTGTCCATCCATCCACCCATCTATCCTTCCATGCATCCATCTACCCGTCCATTAATCAATCCATCCATCTGTCCATCCATCCATCTATCCATCTATCCATCCACCCATCCATCCTTCCATCCATCCATCTACCCGTCAATTCATCAATCCATTTATCTGTCCATCCATCCACCTACCCATCCGTCCATCCATCCATCTACCCATCCATTCATCAATCCATCCATCCATCCATCCATCCATCCACCCATCCATCCATCAATCCATCCATCCATCCATCCATCCATCCATCCATCCATCCATCGATCCACCCATCCATCCTTCCAGCCCTCCTTCCATCCATCTACCCGTCCATTAATCCATCCATCTACCCATCCATTCATCAATCCATCCATCCATCCATCCATCCATCCATCCATCCATCCATCTATCTACCCATTCATCCGTCCATCCATCCATCCATCCATCCATCCATCCATCCATCTACCCATCCATTCATTAATCCGTCCATCTGTCCATTCATCTCTCCATCCATCAATTCATCTTTCCATCCATCCATCAGTCCATACATCCACCTGTCCATTCATCAATCCATCCATCCTTTCATCCATTCATCCATCCATTCATCTAACCAACTATAAATCCATCCATTTATCCACCCAAACATCCATTCATCAATCTGTCCATTCATCCATCCATCCACCTTTAAATCCATTAATCCATCCATCTAACTGTCCATTCATTCATACATCTATTCATCCAACCACCTATAAATCCATCTATCCATCCATTTATTCATTCATTCATTCAGTCCACCTATAATTCTATCAATCCATCCATTCATCCATTGTTCCATCCATCCAACCACCTATAAGCCAATCCATCCATCCCATCATCTTTAGATCGGTCTATCATCCACTTATTAATCTATCTATCTGCCTGTGAATCTATTCATCCATCCATTTATTTTTCCATCCATCCATCCATCCATCCACCTATAAATCTGATCCTCTGTGTTCCTCTGATTATTACCACATTTGTAGCTGAACTGCACCAACCTGAACTTGACCTGTATGTATAAAATAAAAACTATTTCTCATCATAATTTCATCCATTGGTCTGATGAATTATACACTGGGAAGAGTTGAAGTCGGTCACTATTTTAAATACTTCTCCTCCAGCATGCTGTCAGTCATTTTGCAGAGGTTACAGGTATTAAAAATCGTTCAATAAGAGCATGGTCAGGTTGTTGCACGCTCTGTTTGCCATTTCAGCTCATTAAGAAACAGTTTTATAATCCTCAGGAGGTTTATCTACATATTTCTGACAAGTGCATAAATAAAACCTTCCTGGAGTTTTCTCACTAAAGCTGGAACTTCTACCCGTCGACCCAACTTTTTCTGCCGTGCAGGGAGAAAAGTGCTCCATCAGTGTGTTCGCTGCAGAAACTTTAAATTACAAGAAGTGAAACATGAAGTTTAATCCAGTCAGGTGATAAACGACTGTGCAGAAGCATCGATTCTGATTCTCACTCGAGACAGGAGGCATGTCATGACCTCCTGGAGAAGCAGTGTGATACACGAAGCTGATGGCACAGACCGAACGAGCATGAACATCAGGTGGATGACATCATCAGCGCCTACGGTAGAGTCAGTCATCGTCAACCAGAGAGCAAAAGAACTGACACTTTTTATTCACTCCATTTCTTCTTCCATCAGCTGTTGTTATCAGAGTCATTCATGGCATTTTGATCTTTTCACTGTTGTGTCTTTACTGAAATCAGACCTGAAATATCACTTTACACTAAGTCAACAGTTGAACGTCACATCTTGTTGGTATCAATGCAGCAGAAGAGCTGATGACCCACAGAGAGCAACAAACTTCTTTAAATTTTAATGAGTACCTGCTTTATTTTAAGCACTTCTTATTGACAGGCTAACTGCATGAGCGCCCCCATGTGGTTGTCACAGTTCTGCAGACAGTGTCATGACTAAATATTCATTCAAAACCAATTTGAGTATCAACTGTTCCAATGATTTTTAAATAAAAAGTGACTTTCTGTCATTGGATGTCACTAAATGTTTTCTATTGGCTGCATCATGACTACATTAGCAGAGATAGCAGTCAAACTGTTGTAGCTAAAGAGCTAACTGCTAACAAGCGAGTCATTTAAGCTAGCACCAGCCAGTTACGAACACACATTTTCTCCATTTCTTTGTTCCTGGTCAGGAAACCTTCTCTGCTGGTTTTTAAAATTTTCCAGTTTTAGACCTTTTGTCAAATATTTGTATGAAGCAGAGAATTAAAACTATGCTAATATTATCTGCTAGCAAACAAACACTTCTTATGGTAAGGGCTTCTCTCAAATGGATTTGGTGAAAGATTATTATTATTTTATTATTTCTTTGTTCAATACAACTTTTCCCAGGATGCAAAGAAACAAAGCAATGCATTTATTAATAGTTTAAAGGAAAGAACAATTAAACTTTGAAATGTCAGTTTGTTCTTTAGAGGTGCACGGACTATCTGTTTAATGTTCCTCACAGTCTGGTGCTCTGAGACATGTCTGTAACATGTAGCATCAGTGAATCTTGCCTGTGTCCTACCAGTGCTCATCTACCAACTCCGACCTCACAAAGCAGAGCAAATGTAACCTGGTTCTTCATTTTATCGACAGACTCTCAGGTTTGAACAGATCACTGCAGAATAACTGCTGCATGTGGACAGGGATCAACATTAGCACAAACAGCTTAATCACTGTTTTAGCCTTTAGCTTGTGTTTGAGCTTGTGCTCTTTCATTCTCCTGTTTAGCTTTTCTTCTGCTCTTACCTCTATTTTCTGTCAGACAGTCCAGCACAGGTAAATATATAAAAGTGAGACTCAGACAGTCCTCGCAGGGCCTTTAAATATTTTAAAATGAACAAGCTGAGTATTTCCATGTCAGAATCACAGAAGTTATGGGCTGGGCTTATATCATGTCTTACAGTTGTGTTCAAAATTATTCAACCCCACAGTACATAAGTGTTTTTGCAAGTTTGACATTTATTTTTCATCTTGTTGATAATCACATTAAATAATGACATGTCAAATAGACAAATACAACTGAAAGTACAACAAAAATGTTTAGAATATACCAATTAATGGCCTTTCTGTGATTACCTCATTGACAAAATTATTCAACCCCTTAGGTGTGTATAACTTTAGTACTTAGTACAACATCCTTTTGCCACAATAACATCGTTTAGACGTGAAGCATAGCTTGACACAAGTTTCTTGCACGCTAGGTGTCCATAGAATCGGGCAAGGAGTACCCGTTTCCGGAGGTCAAGTAATTGTAAAAAACCGAAGGCACGACGTTGACGGAAGAAGTTCAGGGTGGTCTCTAAAAGTTACCCTAAATTCAGACCACTAACGCTACCGGTGAGGTCTTAGAAGGTCGGGAAGAATTGCAACCAAGCTGTGGTAGATTTTGAGGTACGCTTAGGATCATTGACCTGTTGGAAGGTCCAACGTCTCCCAAGCCTCAGCTCTGTTACTGACTGCATGACATTGGCATCCAAGATCTCCTGGTAGTGAACTGAATTCATAATACCTTGCACACTCTGAAGATTCCCTGTACCTGTAGAAGCAAAACAACCCCAGAGCATGACTGACCCCCCACCGTGCTTCACAGTAGGCAGGGTGTTCTTTTCTTTATACGCATCATTCTTTCTCCTCCACACGTACCGTTGATCCATTGGCCCAAAAAGTTCCAGTTTGGTCTCATCACTCCAGAGAACAGTATCCCAAAACCTTTGTGGTTTGTCCTCATGGTTTTTGGCATACTGGAGTCAGCAGGGGGGTGCGCCTGGGAGTTCTTGCATGGAAGCCATCATTTCGCAGTGTGCGTCTTATTGTCTGGGATGAAACCTGAATACCTCCCTCTGACATGTCCTGTTGTAGTTCCTCAGCTGTCACCCGGGGATTTTTCTCCACCTTTCGCCTCAGGTATCGCACAGCAGTTGCAGACAGTAACCTCTTTCTACCACGCCCAGGTAGCGTTTCCACTGTGCCTTTAGCTTTAAACTTGCGGATTATGCTCCCAATTGTGTCTCTTGAAATGTTTAGCCTCTATGCTATCTTTTTATATCCATATCCTTGCTTATGAAGTGAAATTACCTCCTCTTTGAACTTTTTTGACCATTCCTTGGACTTCACCATGTTGCAAAGATGTCACTGACTGCCAAGAAGAGGCATGTGTC
Source organism: Thalassoma bifasciatum (assembly GCA_008086565.1). NCBI lineage: Eukaryota > Metazoa > Chordata > Actinopteri > Labriformes > Labridae > Thalassoma > Thalassoma bifasciatum. The sequence goes on along the minus strand of RPOG01003793.1, from coordinate 19,118 downwards.
ACAATCCTTTTAAATCTTCTTAATTGCTGCACATTAGGGTTCCGTTCACATCTACAGGTGTGTTCATCAGCTGTTTGACAACACCTGATGAAAATCTCTGTTCTTAAGAGTGGTGGACTAGGGGGGTTGAATAATTTTGTCAAAGAGGTAATCACAGAAAGGCCATTAATTTGTATATTACAAATATTTTTGTTGTAATTTCAGTTGTATTTGTCTATTTGACATGTCATCATTTGATGTGTTTATAAACAAGATGAAAAATAAATGTCAAACTTGCAAAAACACTTATGTACTGTGGGGGTTGAATAATTTTGAACACAACTGTAGATGTACATTGTATTGTATTGCCCCACTCTCGTCACTCTCTCCTGGGAATATTTTCATTGTCACTGTCTACAAATACTGGGTTGCAAAAAATGACAAGGTTTTCCATTCCAAACAATCACTGTTGATGACTAGGGATGGATACTGACACAATTTTATTGATACTGATGCCGATTAAGTCCACTTACTGATCTAATTCTTCATTTGTTCCCTGACTAATTCCTCCTGTAAATTTTCTGTGTGCTAAAGGTAGCTTTACAGGTTTTATATGTCAACAACATTTTATTGAGTTGACAAGTAAATAAATATGAAATTGGCCAGTGAGATATTGGGTGGACTCCAGATGTAAAATAATAAGAATAAGTAAAATTGCATATCAGGTGACATCAGTGTAATTTTATGTTTTATTGACTGAAGCAGGCTCCCTTTAAAAATGCTTTGAGCTAATTGGCACCTTGACCTTGCCATAGCTATGCTTAATAAGCCACGAACCTGCACTTCCTGTTTGGGTAAACATTTGCCTGTTTGCATTTTGACATTTTTGAGTTTTATGTATTGTTCACAAAAAGTTATTGTTATATGTTTCTGTGATGAAAGTTAGAATTCTGTTTTAAAACCAAAGTTATATTGATGTTTTCTAACTGCTAGCATACCAATGTAATTTTCCATATATGATAGCATCTAGCTAATGCTGTGTCTTCTTTATGGTTTTTGGTACATTAGGAGATTTATAACATGTTGAGTGTATTGAATATGAATCTCTTGAGTATAATGTACATTTCTTTGTGTGATCAGTTTTACGCTCCTTAAGCAAAACTTCAAGTGGGAAACACCGAATTAGAGTTTTCTCTAGAAACTGTTATCTATTTGCTAAGCTAGAATAGTTAAAGCAGAATAGACAACAAGGCTTGTCCGCTCCAGCATGATGTAAAGAATCAATGAGGGAATCATTAAGAATAAAGGCTCATGATGTTGATGGATTGAACCATTTCTTATTGATTCTTAAGAGGAACCAGTTCTCAGTACCCATCCACACTGTAGACATTAATCTTAATACTATTCCTGGGGCTAAATGTAATGTGCTGGTTATCCAGAGCTAAGACGAACACTATGAGGCCATTCCCTGAGTTACTCACCACATCACGTGCCACGTCGACGGGAAGACAAGTTCTATTTTCGAAATGTATGGACATTGAGTTTCGGATTCTGCACTTTTCCCCTAATACAGTCGTCCACCCATTCGAAAAAAAGTCGCACCGTGACTACTTTACTTCGTGTCGACTCTGAGCCGTACAAAATAATTTTGAACTAACCGCATGTTAGTCGGAGACGAGGTACAGACCGTCACTCACTTCATGTCTGACTCATCCTGTGGTGCACCCCTCACAGGAGCCTGTGACTACCAGTACAGCTCATTTAGTCATTACATAACTGGACTACACACACTTCATAAAAAATTCATCAAGAACTCATTATTTAGTAAGAAGCCCATCCTGCAGTAAAATGCTGGATAGAAAAGAAGTGGGTGTTATTCTTAAAATCTGATGTATCAGTGAGGAGAGCTGATTTAAAGTGTCTTTACATCATGGTGTCTGGTTTGAACTAAAAACTGTCCTCTAAGACAAACTATACCCAGCATTTTATTACAGCATGATTCTGACTGTGGTTTCCTACTCTGTTACAGCCTTAGCTACAATGGGAAGGGTGGGGGGGGGGTTGAGGGTGGGGTTGGATCTGAAACCTCTGGGTCCATTCTCACACATCAGATCAACACCGATCACTGGCACAGTCACTGAACATATGAATCCACAGAGACGGAGAGTAAAGAAGCACTTTAGATGAAGCTGTGTGAGTGAGTGAGTGGGTGAGTGAGTGAATGCGTGAGTGGATGAGGGTGTTTCTGTGCGTCTTGGTTCTGTGTCTTTTGGTCTCTTCCACAGGACGAGGAGTTGTGTTTTGAAAGTCTGGTATCCACAAACAGTTAACTGGTAAATATCTGGCCGCTCAGCCTCCATTTGTCTCCACTCTCTCCTTTTTCCGCGTCAGTTCCTTTTCTCACGTGTGTTACTTCTTGTCGCTGTTTTGAAATATTTGTTCATAGGATGGAGGTGGGTGGTTGCAGTAAGACGGGGGTGGAGGGTAGGATGCCATCATCATATGTGCAGAGCCGGGCTGTGCTGGGTACGCAGGGTGTGTCATGGTGACCCCGGGGTCCCCGCCTGTCATCCCGTTGACCCCGAAGCCCTGCATGCTCCCTGGCTGCTGGGACACTGGAGAGAGGAGGAGAAATTACAATTAGAATCAATTTGTTTCATCTTCACTCACTTCACATGCTGCTTCCTGGTCCACTTGTCCATTTTGCTTGGATTCATAAATGATGTGATATTTATAATCTCACACTGCTTATTTTTCTACAGCCTCTCACAAAAAAACAAACACAGAGCCGCAAGCGGGGATAAAAGGACCTTCCCCATTGTGCACTCAGTGGGGTGTGTTGCAACAGCAGCATTTTACATAAATATTACATATGCACCCACTGACACCGAGCCTAGCTTTGCTTTGGTTTGATTAGTACATAAGATTTAGCGAGGTTTTCATTTCGGCCGCACACTTGTCAACTTTGGATGCCTCTTGTGGCCACGCCCACTAAGAGACAAAAATCCTTTGATAACTTTTCATAGTCAATGTGTTTATTATATCCAATTTGAAGATGATACAATAAAAAAGGGTTCATTTCGCCAACTTCCTCTCGAGATTTCCTAGTAACAATTTTTTGTGAAGGTCTGGGCATGATAGATGGACACAAAAAATGTCATGCAAATCAGAGAATGTGAAAAATAAAAGTCATCATTTTTAGCCGCGCCCCCTGGCCACACCCAGTGAGTTTTGAAAATTCTTTTAAATAATTTTCATTGTTAATGTGTCTAATATACATACAGTTGTGCCTAAAAGTTAACACCCCCTCCAGCAGAATTTTCTGATTTTTTTTGGGCTTTTATCAGAAAATATGAATGATAACACAAAAACCTTTCTGTCACTCATGGTTAGAGGTTGGGTGAAGATATTTATTAATAAACAACTGTGTTTTCTCTTTTCAAATCATAATGACAACAGAAACTTCCAAAACGAATGAATAGATCACAGGTGAGGATGGTTACCTTTAGTAGACATTCAAACACATTTGTGTTCACTTTTGTACATTTATCAGGACAAAACCACCAGAGTTGTGTTAACTTCTTAACAGGGTCATTTTGAAATTTTAAAGTTTCTGTTGTCATTATGATTTCAAAAGAGTAAAGTATTATTTCTTCAATAAATGTCTTCACCCAACCTCTAACCATGAGTGATAGAAAGGATTTTGTGTTATCATCCATATTTTCTGAGAAAAGGCCAAAAAATCAGAAAATCTGCTGGAGGGTATAAACTTTTGGGCACAACTGTATATCCAATTTGAAGATAATGAAAAACTGTGGGTCAAGTTCGTTCAAACACATGCAGTTTAACAACATACAAAATCTAAAAATCACTAAAATATAAGAAAAGGAAAAAAATATTCCCTGGTTTTATCCTTTAAAAAATTTTAAAAATAAGGAATTGGTGTCAACAACACATTTCCAGGTTTCCTCAAGCCTGAGGGACAAGAAAATATTGGTGGTTACACCACCTTCAAAGAAACTACAGATTTGACATTACATTACATTACACAGTTTACATTCTGCATGCGAGAGCCAACATGTCGATCTGAAAACAGTTTCTGTCAATAAAGATACAGAAATTTTACACCTGCAAGACAAAACCGTGGGAAGCAAAATTCAAAAGATTTTTGCAGCAGGATGACAGAGTGTTTGTTCATCATTCAGGGCTTGATGAATGCGGTAAAAAGGGTAAAATTGTCTGTTTATTATAGACTTGAGCAAAATATATTTTACTGTTTTTCAGAGGATGTGATAATGACAGCTACAACAGTTCAGACATGTTGCTAACACCACTTGTGATACATTCAGGTACCATCAGAAAGTGGGGAATCTGATGATTAAGGCAGTTTTTCAGTTTTTGAATACAAATGGTTTGTAAATGCCAGTCATTTAAAAAAAATGTGTTTTTCTGCTCCAACAGGTGGGTTTGGGATTTAGAGGGTTGAAGGTGAAAATTTAAATTAGAATCATTATTACTTGAATAAGAATCATGACAGTCCTGAAGGAAAATGGGGTTCAACCTGGTATTAGTACGATGGATGTGATAAAGTGTAATCTTAACTTCCTTCATGTTACAAACTCCTGAGAGAGCCTTTAAAAACTGATTAAATCCAGAATTTCAGCGAGATATTTCACTGTTATTAAGTCTGGGTGCCATTTCTGGTTAATTTTTTTCATCAAAGCAATTAAAAATCAGCTTATTACAGAGCTTAAATCACGGTTTATCTGCTGTCCAGGGGTCTCCTTTGGTCTCAGTCAGATCATGACTACCAGGGTCCTCACAGACTGAGCAGGGTGGAGCAAGATGATTCCTGGAAAATGTGTTTTTAAAGCATCCATTCAAAAAAACCTGTCTCCCCCTGGTCTGATTAACAGGCATTCGGTCTGTTTTTCATGTGGACATGAATCACATAATCTTAGTTTTATCACAACAGCAGCTCTGCATGACACCAGGAGTAAATGTGTGTTTGGGATCATTGTCTTATCTTAAAACTAAGACTTTTCTGTAGAGTTCATAGTTTGATTTCATGCATTAACAAAGTTTCATCACCTGAAGTCCTCATACAGCTCTTTTTGTCAGAGGCCAGATTTTGGTAATCCTTTCATATTCTCATGGCAAACTCTCAGGAATGATTCATTCAAAAGGGATTTTTTGGAGTTAAAGTGAGAGAGAGAGCAGTCAGACCTCCTCTGAGGCTCCTCTCCACTTCCTCCTGCTGATTTTGGTTTCACACGGCCGTTATTACTGGAGCGCTTCATTTTCTGCTTGGTTGACTCATAAAGTAAAATCCACTCATTTTATATTATCAGCTGCTCTACTTTTCTCCAGACTTCCAACTTCTAAATGAAGTGTCCTTTCACACCACAGTGAAGAGGGAGAGAGAGTTTAAGGAATTATTCTGTTTGAAAAGTTAGAATTTAACTGCATAGGTTCAGCCTGTGATTTCAAAGTTTCACACCAAGAACTTATGTCCTTACAGAAACTCAGTATGATCACCTGAATTCATAGTCATCAAACCATAAGGAATATTCTTTTCATGAATCCAAAGCATCAAGGCTAAATCTGTTTCATTCTCAGTCTTAATTTTGGTCCTTTGCTTAGAGGCTTTCTGTATGTGTGTTAAAAGTGTGTGTTGTGTGCAGACTGTACCCGGTGTGGTGACTGGGTGCCTGGTGAAGGAGACGTTGAAGGCTGGCTCGTCTCTCAGAGGAGATGGATACATCCTTCTGCGGATTAAGAAGCCGGCGCCGCAGCAGAACAACACCCCCATCATCAGCAGCACCCTGAGGAGACACAGGACACTTCAGACCCAGAAACAAACCAAAATCAAGAGGTTACAACCTTTTTCAGAGCCAAATACAAGACAAGCTACACAGCCTGGTCAAAAAAAAGTTACTGCCTTGATTTAACTAATCAAATAGGTACAAGCCTCCTATTGGATAATTACTGCATGGGTGATTATCTTTCAGTTGGAAACAAGTTATTTAACCTCAACTGATGTAATGAGTAACTTTTCATTTCTGCAACAACCATGGAGAAAGACATCTTGTGGTCGTGGAAAAGATGTTAGTCTGTTTAAGAAGAGTCAAATCATTGGCATCAAGAAGTGAAAACATCTAAGGAGATTGATGCAGAAACTACAAAAATTGGGTTAAGAACTGTTCAACATATTATTAAAAACTGGAAGGATAGTGGGGACCCATCGTCTTCCAGGAAGAAATGTGTTCGGAAAATAATCCTGAATGATCGTGATCGGCGATCACTTAAACGTGTGGTGAGATCAAATGGAAGAAAAACAACAGTAGAACTCAGGAGTATGTTTAATAGTGGAAGTAAGAGTATTTCCACAAGCACAATGCAAAGGGAACTCAGTGGATTGGGATTGAACAGCTGTGTAGCTTTAAGAAAACCACTAATCAGTGAGGCTAAAAAGAAAAAAAAGACTTCTGTTTGTTTGGGAGCATAAAGATTAGACCCTGGACTGAAAGAAGGTCATGTGGTCTGATGAGTCCAGATTTACCCTGTTCCAGAGTGATGGGCGCATCAGGGTAAGAAGAGAGGCAGGTGAAGTGATGCACCCATCATGCCTAATGCCGACTGTACAAGCCTGTGGGGGCAGTGCTATGATCTGGGGTTGCTCATCAAACTAATCAAAACAATGTCACAGTAAATGTGCGCTGTCATCAAAACTAAATGGACCCATAAAATATAAGAGTGTGTGACTCTATTTTTGGTGGCAACTTTCCTTTTGGCCAGGCAGTGTGTCTTAATTCGAGCTCAGTGCCACAGTATTTCTCAACAAGGAGCCCTAAAATAAAAGAAATGACACAGACCTCTGTCTCAGAGTAATTTCAGAAATGTTCAACATTATCATGACCCCTGTGTAAGTTGAGCAGGAAAAAGACTCCTCTGAGGAGGCTGGTGGTGGATTAGACTCTGTCCTGGGTTTTGACTTCATTCATGGTGTCATGTTAATCTCCTGACTTTGTTATCTGTAACAAAGCAGGGACACAAATGCTCCACCTCCACCTGTCACAACAGAGTCACACCTGGCTGCACACAGCCACAGAGCAGGACACAGTTTGTCAGAGATATTTACCCCCTCACTATAAATCCCTCAGTTCTGCAGAAATATGCAGAGATTTGTGCACAATTTGTCCCCAGAGGTGATCAATCAACACAACACTGAATGTTATGGATTTATCAAATCTGCTCAGTTGAAAGTTTGTTGAACATCATAAGTTATCTGTTTATGTTTTTGTCCTTGTTGCTGTTTCTTAGTAACACAGTGCAGTACTTACACCGAATCCTTTTTGACTCCCAGAGTTTCGAATGTCTGGTTTATATGACCTCACAGGAGTAGAGAAAAACATAGCACAACCCTTTTTTCAGGAGACCGAGGAGAATCAGGATATTTTAACCAAGATGATGCCGGATGAAGTCCTAAATAGTTTTAACTTCATTATTACAAAATGAATAAACCAATTTAAATGAAAAATAAATAAATAAAAGAGACATTTGGCATCTTGGATTGGTTCAACTTTGACTTAGGAAACAAGGAAAAGTGAAATGAAACCTGTAGGTGTCACAAATCAAGAATAGCAGTCAGATGCCTTTTCTATTTTTGGCATTGCCGCTATAATAAATGGAATTAAACTTGTAATTAATGGCTGCACAATTAAAAAAAAGAAAAAAAAGTATTGCAGTGACTTATTTTTACCACCAGGGGAGCCATTAGATCATGTATAAAGGTTTAAGGATTCACGTTCATGATGTCTTATGGAGTTTAAATACAGCCACTGATTGGCTGACTGACCAAAACAAACATGGCAGCCCCCTATTAGTACTCTCAGCTAACAGGAATAATCTGTTTTTACTCAAATCTATCCACAAATCATCACTGATTCTGTCATGAATGGCAGCAGGAAACACAGGAGTAGAGTGACCAGGAAACCCAAAGAATAACTTAAAATAAATAAAAAAAACTTAAAAAAAAAACCCCGCAAACTCAAAAATACCACAAAATTGTACTTGAGATAGTGAAAGAAGAGCGTAACATGACACCCTTCTGACACGACAGTAAAACTAACAAACTGAAGTATAGACAAGGACAATGCCTGTGTCTGGTCATGTTTAGTGATTCCTTTATAGCTCCACATATCCCAGGGTTCTTTGCCCGACACCATGAAAGTGGACGCACTCCCAGAGGAGTTCTGTTGTAAATGTTCAGGTTTTGTTTCCATGCTGTTGAAAAGCTTTCTGCACCAAACTCAGTGAAGACAGATAGAAAAAGTTTTAATTGAAGCTTAACAGCACTTGTAAAAGTAGTGCCCCTCACTCATCAGGTTTACATTACAAACATAAATTGAATTATAACTATTTTTGACTCCAAAATGTGTTCATCAATGCCTCTTTCCCCTCGTACTTTTTTGAATTCACTCTTCTCTCTCATTTATTATAGATTTTTGAATCAGTAAAATGTAATGTAAAAATTACTGGAAATGAGAGTAAGGGTTTTACAGATTTCTATATCATCTACATATGTGTGTGTGTAAATTTATTCATTCATTTTCTTTCTTATTCCATGTGTTATTGTGACCAATGAGAGGGGAGGAGAAGGGAGAGGTGGGGGAATGGTGGATGGGTTAAAAGGGGAGGGAAAAGATTCATTTAATAGGTATTGCATGTACCTTCATGGTATTTGAAGGTACATGCTGTGTTTCTTTTTTTATTTTACTATCGAGTACGCTCTCTACCTTGTACAGAAACTTATATTTGTACAGATTTTTCTCTTCTATTTTTACACGTTGGCCCAAGAAAAAACAATAAAAATGATTGAAAACAGATTCCTATATATTGAATTAGAAAGGAACTATTTACAACAGATAATTAGCGGGAATTTATCACAAGCTGGATTCTAAATGCAGGTACAATATATTTTCATCTATCTCTCCAGTCAGCCACTTGCAGATTAATATTTTTTTATATATATTAATATCATTGTCAGTGTCACAAGAATCATTCAGACCCTTTTTGTGCATAAAAGTAAAATCAACAGTTAAATAAAAGTGATGAAATCCTGCTGATAACTTTACTTTCATACAGAACTACTGAACTCTGAATTATATTTTACTACAGAGAAAATACTAGCAACCTCAACTCCTGTTTCTCTCCCTTTTTATTCTAAACAAGTACATCACACACCAACGCCGGTGGTGAAACACCTCCAGCTCTAAAAAAAAACTAAAAAAACAAAAATGTTATTAAACTTTCTGGCTCTATTTCTACTCCTGCACTATATTCAACTGCTGCTATGTTTCACCAAGTCCAGCTGCCTCCTGGATCAAACTTTCACTCCCTCTCATACATGTATGTACAGTAATGGTCCTGTCTTTGTCTTCTCTATTATCTAAGCCATCACTGTTCCTCTGGCAGGTGTGTGCAGGTACATGTGAGAGCAGCTGCTGCAGTAATTGGATGTTTATACCAAAGGAAATGAATTTTACAGCCCAGTTGCTCGCACACATTTGACTGCAGGATCCTCCTGTTTTTCATTCTGTTGGTTTAATGAGACTTTTGTTGCCTGGGTTTATTACACGGGTTGAGGGAGCACAGAGCATGATGAATCGACCCCCTGACTGTTTGTAAACAGCTGCAAAGCACAATGGTTTGTCAAGTTATACGAGGAGGTTCACCACCAGAAATGTGCAGTTTGTACCCAAATAACATCACTTTGACAGATGTTAAACAAGCCCCAGCTCTGTGTGAAATCAGTGAGTGGACAGAAATTTAGAGCACAGATATTTGCAGTGGTGATCTATAATAATCATCATTAGTTTGTGTTGATTTTGATAATATACTGAAGTTTTACTGTGAACATGACATATCTTTCTGTCCCTCTTAATATTTCCCCTACATAATGAGTCCTGAGTGTCATATGTCGTCATTAACCTTGGCTCCAAACCAACTTTTTCATTAACTACACAATGTAAAAACTGGGTTTGGGGATTGATTAGTTGGTATTACTTCTTTACAGTAAAACCTGGTTACCTGAGGCTGGTTCATAAACATTTAATAACTTACAGCTTAAAAAAGTCACTTGGTGTTTTGGTGCAAAATGTTACCCTGCTATCTGGTGACCACCAGCAGACAATCAGTGACACATTCAGCAGGAGGTCTCCATTAAACACGGTCACTTTTAACTCCAAAACACTAGTTATTAGTGGTTGTTATGGCATCAGCCGTATATTGTTAGTTCTTGTTTCCTATTGTGTGGGAGTGAGACCTTGACGTGTGTGTCCATGAGAGGGAGTCAATGTCTGATTGCTGCAGAGATTGGGGATTGGCTAGAGGAGCTGATTGGCTCCACTGATTGTGTTACAGTGTTTAGAAAATTACATGTCTGCTTGAATCTGGCTTTGCAGTCAACTTCTTTCCTTGATATAATATCAGACATTTTCTTTCCAAACAAATGTGGTTATTTTTACAGCTTATTTGAAAAAAATGTCTGCAGAATAATCCAGCATTACAATGCCAATGTGTGGCATCAGACTAAAAATAAAACACAACAAGCTATTTTTACAAAAAGAGCACTTAAAGGTGACTCTAACATGCAGCTTCCAGATTGTTGGTGTGTGAGTGGCTCACCGTTGGTGGAGGTGAAGCTAAGGGTGAGAGAGTGAAAGGATGTGTCATCATTTCCGGTGCTTGTGCTTTTGTCAGCTGACGATCCTGCGTGGCAGTTCTATTCTCTGATGTGCAGTACAGTGCTGTGTACTGTTATCATGTTGTGTTGTGTTAGCCGAGTGTGAATTCTGAGTTAATATTGAAAAGCAAACAAACGTCTGCCACATACAGTTGTACTCATAAGTTTACATACCCCGGCAGAATTTATGATTTCCTGGCCTTTTCTTAGAGAATACGAATGATAACACAAAGACCTTTCTTTCATTCATGGTTAGTGGTTGGGTGAAGCCATTTATTTACAAACAACTTTGTTTATTTTTTTAAAATCATAATGACAACAGAAACTTCCAAATTGAACCTGATCAAAAGTTACCATCCCCCAGTTCTTAATACCGTGTATTTCCCCCTTTAACATCAGTGACAGCTTGAAGTCTTTTGTGGTCGTTGTGGATGAGGGTCTTTATTATCTCTTATCGTAAAACTGCTCATTCTCCTTGGCAAAAACCCTCCAGTTCCTGTAAATTCTTGGGCTGTCTTGCATGAACTGCTGGTTTGAGATCTCCCCAGAGTGGCCTTTTGATATTGAGATCAGGCGACTGAGGTGGCCACTCCAGAACCTTCACTTTGCTGTAGCCAATGGCAGGTCGACTTGCACTTGTGTTTTGGATCATCGTCATGTTGGAATGTCCATGTACATCCTATATACAGCTTCTAGGCTGATGAGTGCAAAATTTCCCCTAGTATTTTCTGTTTTTTTTTTGCGTTATGATACATATTCTGAAAAATCTCTGAAAAATGGCCAAGCAACCACAAATTCTGCCGGGGTATGTAAACTTTTGAGCACAACTGTATGTGGGGTGTAAACAGGAAACACTTTGGGAGAGCAGTCAGTTAAGTTTAGTCAGAGAGGGAGTGTTTTAAAAAAAATGTTGGGGTTATGAAGCTACTTCTTTGTCTTAAATTATTACTGCTGGATTTTTAAGAGGCGAGGTACAGGGTCCTCTTTTTGGGTTGTCAGGATATTGTCAACCTAGTAAAAATTAATCCAGCACATAGACTTCTGCCAAATTGCCACCACTGAACAACTGACTGCCCCTCTCTTGCCACCCCATAAATATCTTTCTAGATCAGCCCCTGCCTGGAAAATATCCCAGTGTGGGCTGGTTCTCATTGGGTCAGTGTAGAAAGTCGCACAGTGATCTGTTTATCTCAGCACTTACAGCTGAACTCAACCATTACTTAACAAGTCACTTGTCTACAAACCCATCAAGCCATTGAAACTACATAACTTAAAGAACTCCACGCTTCAGGGCTGAATGGGGGTTAAACTGTCTCTGGTGTTGCTGCTGATATGATGTGGAATAATTCCCAGTGACAGCTAAACCTCCCTCTATGTGTCATATTTTCATGTCCCTACAATCATTAACGTTGAAAGTACCAATTGTCTTGTTATTGTATCTGCATTCGTTTATGTTCATATTCTGTTTGACCATACTGCTGCACAGCGCCTTTAGAAAAGAAACTCAGTCTAAGTGAGTCCTTCCTGCTAAAATTAAGGACACATTAAAAAGAAATCACCCAAAGCAATGTAGCAGAGTTGTTATGGCCTACTTAGCAATATTATATTAAACAAATGTGTGATAAAACGCAGCATGAGGCATCAAATAAAAGGACTGCAGTCCGTGCTGCCTCTGCTTCACAGAGAAAGTATGAGGCTGTTATTTCCAAAACCATCAGTTTACAGAGTGAAACTTCTTCCACAGTCTTATCGAACCACTTCCCTCTCATGGTGAAATTAAAAGCTCATTAAAACCTATCTGTTAACCAGGAGGAATTCTGCTTCAGATATGAATGTTTTGATCATTTTTTTAATAATTGCACTTTTTTTTTCATGTTGTAGGTCTGCTCACAGTCATTTGGATTTTTGGACCACCACACTACTACTGTGGTACATTCACAGACCACACTGGTTGGCTGACAAAGGGAATTGTGGGGAAAAAAACTGACAAGTTGTTGAGTGCAGAATGGTTTTCTCCCTCTGAGAACAAATTGGAAATCGGAGAGATAAAAAAGAGATAAAAACATTGATAACTCAGGGGACTGAGGAGGAGTTTGTCCTTCTTTCATTATAGTCAGTTTTTGAGGATTATCTTCATCACCATCAAAGTTTCAGAACTTAAATTTAGCACAGGAATCCATGAAGAAGAACCAAAGAGTGGCTCAGTCAGTGGATGGACTGAGTGTAGGTGGTTTGGTGTGAGGGGACCAGAGCCCTGAGTGTGACTCACCAGAAGTACCATAGTCTCTGGATGGACAGAGCCCTCACACAGCAGCGAGTCCCACAACAGTCCTCATAGGAGCGACATCTGCAACGACAGCATGAACACAAACAAACAGTCAGACATGAAAACACAGACTGACACATCATGTAAACCTTTACAGCTCAGTCTGAGACATTTTCACCCATTTATTCTGTTCATGGTTGATAATTTCAGTGTTTTTTCTAAAGATGTTCTGGGACATGAACCTCACAGCCTCTGTTAGCAGTTTAAATTCAACTTGTTTGTATTGGCAGAGAAAAAAACTTGAAGTCTGACAAATGCCAGAGGTGTCAAAGTGGAAAAACTCAAAACAACAAAAACAGACTTGAAGGAAGTCACCAAGATTTGTTAGAGTAGTGGTTAAAATACTAAAGACTTTTTAACGTATAACACTGTAAACAAGAGCCTCAATTTTAAATGTTTTATCCTCTGCACTAAAACTGATCATTACCTCTATCTCAGTTTCTTCTCAGGGCCCTGAATGTTAGGAAAAGCAGGTCTTCACCTCAGAATGCTTTTAGAACGTCTGCATTTCAAGATACAGACCCTTAACTTATCCCAACTGTAGCTTTCTTCTCTCCCTAATCTAAACTACTCCTTTATCCTCGATTACAGGTTTTGTTGGACTTTTTAGCAGTTTTGGATCTTATACTTTATCGTGAGATCACACTGTCAAAAACTAGCCTTACACGTTTAACCTCCCAAGACTCTGCATCCAAATATGCACATTTCTGCCTCTTTGACCCATGATACTTTGTTTTCAAAACTTTGACAGTTTTAGCCACATGTAGAGATGCTGCTCATGGCATCTTTGGGTGATATCATAACAAAACATCCATTTCAGTGATAAAAATAGCTTATCTCTAATAACACAAAGAACTGATTACTAATCGTGAACTCATAAGACTCATTACCATAATTTCCTGTACAAAGACATAATTAAGGAGTGATACTTTCAGAGTAGAACTTTCATTCTCACTCATGAACTGACAGAGTAAAATACCTATTCAAAACTCCAAAATAGAAGCAAATATTCAAGAATAGCTACACAAAGGTGGCACATGTATGCAGTTCATGTTCTCACTCTAACCTGTTGATAATGTAGCAAAAACATTTGTGTCTGACAGATGGTTTTTAACATTAATCTCAGAGTATTTGAAGAGCATAATTTAAGACTAAAGAGTGGAAAAGTGCTAAAAACTTAAGAGAGCTGAGTGAATTGATCAAATTAGAGACATCAAACAGACTTTAACCGATCACACACTAAAACATGGTACAGGCTTTTCATGACTTTAGAGGACCTTATTAAGGTGCTGTTGACATTTCTGCATCTGCTAAGAATTCCAACAGACACACAGTGCATGTGCAGAAAATATTTACTACAACAGGATCAATGTACACTGATAATGTTAAGTTTCATAACTGTTTGAATAAATACATTTGCAACCAAAATGTATTCAAAATCATGCTTGTCTTACTTCAATGCTGTTTTTGTCTTTGAACAACTCTTACACTCTTAGAAGAATTTGACCTTTCCCCTCAGGTTGGCTGCACCAGATACAGATTTTCTTATGCCCCTGTTACAATAAATGCTCTTAATCTTCTCTAAACCCTTGACTGCGCTTTCAGGCAGAGCTAGTGCACTTTATATCTGCTGTCTTTACTTGTTTGTACTATACACTTTTAAATAAAGTGTGACATTTTTTAAATTCATTGGTTGTACTTTCATCTGGTTGAATTGCACTGTTCTATGTCCTTTAATCTGTTCAGTCTTTTGTGTCCACTGCTGCTACTCCAATTCCCCTTCCAGGGACAATAAAGTCTTTACTAAACACACCAAATTGATGACCAGTTTAACTTCTAATAAGCGCTCAGACAGAGATTACAGCACAGGCCTGTGCGACTCACAGCTAAACCCATTGTGGCGTACAGTGATAGTGTCCCTGATAATTTACACCAACACATTTATTGTTTTTATTTCCTGCACTTTGCAAACAGCAAATGAACTTGAACGGTCACTAAGATTTATGTTGGAGGACCCTCAGTAATAGCCTGCTCTGTGTTTGTGTGTGAGTGTATCTGTTCCTGTGTTTGGAGCGTGCATGATGGACAGCTTGGTGACAGTTTTGGTCATAGCGGTAAAGCGTCCTTGTCCTCCTCTGTCCTATTATCTGCCCCACACTGGGAGGAGTATGCTGATACATGGAGACAGGAAAAACCCTCCTGTTCTAAATCTCTCTGCTCCTCTGTTGCAGTAAAAATTTCACTGTATCAGCAAAACCACAGGTGATATGAATGGGAATGAACCTGTGTGTCTGTTTGTGTGTAAAGAGCAGAGGAATACATGATATGAACTTTTATACCAATCTTACTGTGACAGTAATGACTCCTCTGGAAAACAGGGAATGTTGCACCACTGAGACCAGAACTAAGACTGAGAAGTTTCTGCTGCAGCTCTCTCTGCTTACTCCTCATAATAACACATCACAATTACACTTAGACACATCCAGTTCTTAAACAAACACACCTACAGATGTAAGAGTGTGTAAGCTGGATGTAAAACAATGAGTATATTAAGTACAAATATTGAAACTTACATCACCAAGAGGGCTGGGCAATTAATTGCAAATTAGATTAAATTGCAATATGACCTGCTGGAATATTCTAATCGCAGACAGTGCAATATTTCTTTAGTGTCAGAATACTAGATAAACTTACAGTAGGTGAAAGAAGAAAAAATTGGCAAAACAATTGGGAGAAGACTAGAGAAATACTCAGAAAGTAGCAAAAAATGGCCCAAAAGTGCTAAAAAAAAAGAGTTAAAGTGACTAAAATAGCCCAAAACCAACGAAAATGGGAAAGAACAGTCTGACAAAACTCAGTAAATATTCAAAAGGCAGCAACAATGGGGGGAAAAGTGACAAAAAACAGGGAAAAGTGTAAAAATGTCATGTCATGTCTGGTTCATGCTTTTATTTTGAAGTCTTGTCTCACGTTTTCCTGTTTTGTTCTTGTCATGTTGTTTTATTACTTTTCCCTCCCTCATTGTTTTCAGCTGTGTCCCTTACCCTGTGTATATTTAGTATCATTACTTCCCCTGTCCTGTGTCAGTTTGTTTTGTCTTGTCAAGTCTTGGCTGTGTTTTTTTTTATTTTTTTGTTAATAACTTTGTTTCTTACTGAAACCTTTGGACTGATCCCCTGCCTCAGTTTTGTGCGTTTGGGTCCATACGCCTGCCTCTGTCAAAAAATAGCCAAAGACATAAAAACATGGCAAGAAAGATGGGATAAAACTAGAAGAATAGTCAGCGGCAGCAAAAAATGGTCCAAAGGGGTGGGGAAAAGAAAGTGACAAGTGACTAAAATGGGCAAAAAGCAGTCATAAGTCAAAAGTCAATGGTCATTTCCAACAATGTACTTTAAAAAACCCAAGGGATGGGGGACCTAAAAATAATCGCCTTAAAGAAAATATTAATTGTAATATGGGTAAGATTAATCGCAATAAGATTATTTTTGCAAATCATTCAGCCCTAATCTTGACACCAAGACCCTCTGAGCTGGGTAAACCACATGTGTGAGACAGGTTCATTCCACTTTGTGCAGAGCTGTAGAAGAACTGATCACTGTTCCTGACCCTTCCACAGAACACAGAGTATTTTTGTCTCTATTGTTTAAAGTAGCCCAGAAGTGAAGAGTTGTCTTCTTATTTACAGTTTCACACTTTTATTGCAGGACAGAGAGCCTCATTAAAGCTCTCTGACATTTCTTTCACCGTAACAAGCCTGGAGGCAGCACACAGGTGTATTGAAACGCTGCCATTAATCCTGATTTCTGCTGGGTAAACAAAAAATGCTTTTAAATGGCAGCCGGAGAGCCAGATGCTCAGAATAGAGGGCAGCTGTGATTGATCAGTCTATGGAGAGCAGCAGGAAAGCTGCGTTAATACACAGGAAATAATAGCAGTGAGTGTGTGTGTGTGTGTGTGTGTGTGTGTGTGTGTGTGTGTGTGTGTGATAGATGACCGGGGAGAGCCAGTATGACAGTGTATACCTCACACTCCCAGTCCTGCCAGGCATTTCCAAAGCAGATCAGGGATGAGTAAGCAGTGTCTCTGGAGACTGAGTGAGTCTGTGCTATGAAACCAGGAGAGGCTTCACATCCTGACAGTCCCAGCAATTATTCCCAACATTTGCATATATTCATATTTTCTTTATATTCCAGGCATGGTGGAGATTTTTTTTATATACATTTAGTACAATCTGATCAACAGGCTTCAACAAGAACCTGATCCTGATCTTGTAAACAGTTATAATTATGCTATAAAGAAGTCAGGATTACACGACACTGCATACTTTTTATTCTCTCTGGTGTCTCCAAACCCTGAGGTGCCGAGCTGACATGACACAACAAAACAATCTTTATGTTCACGAGAAATCAAAATGTTTTATTTATATAGCGCAAAATTAGAACAAACATCACCTCAAGACACTTTCCAAAACATTAACAGGTAAATAAACAATTAAACAGAGCACATTGTTACTCAGCACCTTTACTTCGTTTGCTGATGGCTTTAAGATTTAACTAATAATTAAATGTGAAATTATTTGAGATGGAATACTAATAAAATAAATTTCAAATGTTCAAAACATCTTCTTGTGTCACTAGTTTTACTGTATGGCATACTGGTGTTCTGGCATCAGAGTTGTGTCATGTCTCGTTGTTTATAATAAGTTTTGCACCTTTTATCTCAGTCTTGAGCTTCATGTTTGTCTTGTCTGGTTTTATTTTGAAGTAACTTTTCTCCTCTTGTTTCAGATCACTTCACTTCCTGCCCTGGTGTTTTCCCGCCCATGTGACTGTGCTCCCACTCCCTGATTGTTTCCACCTGTGCCCCATTACCTCTTGTATAAAAGTCATACTGCATATTGAACAAATCAGTACGTACTGCTAGTATAATATGCGAATTCGAAAACAGCCTGTGTACCATTGTCTGTGTCAGATTGTTGTGTTCATGCCCCCTGTCTTTGCTGCTCAGTTTTGACTGAAACTAGTTGTCTCCCAAGTTTAGGTTCTACTTTAGTTTGCCAGCTTGTGGTGAGATTTTCTGTTTTTTTCTGAGTGATTTTCTGCCAGCCTTGCTATGACCTTTTGTTGACTCTTTTTTGTTTTATTAAAGAGATTTTTTAGACTCTGAAAGTCGCGCATTTGGGGCCTTTGCCTTATTCTTGTCAAGTTGCCCCGTTTATATGAATATATTTGAGTATTTAGTTAACTGTTGCAACATACATTAGCAAATATTTAAAGGATTTGATATTTAAGATATGAAGATTTAATGCCCATTAATTCTGACGGTATGTAATTAAAATGAAAGACAGAAATTGAAAAATATCACATTATAATACTATACACGCACGTTTCAACTACATTATTACCAATTAAAATAAATGTCTCAATAATTTCATTAACCTTTTCTTTCTTTAATCATGTATGTAAATTAAACAGCCTAATTATCTCCCAGGAAGCCTGGCTTCTCATCTGAAGCATCAGTAACATCAGCGACAAAAAGGCAGAGCAAGCATTTTAAATATAATGAAATAAAAATATGAAATTAGATTAAGCTTTAATTTATGTTGATTTATAGAGCACTGATGTGTCCTCAGGACAAACACAGACCAACAACACACTCAAAAGAATTCAGATTATATTAGCAGACTGATATGTTAGAATGAATAAATATCATTAATGGACTCCACACTGTGTCTGCTCTTTGTTATTTACAACAGCTGCAGAGTGTTTTCCTGTCTGAGAGCCTCTTTGAATGCCACACAGCTCAAGGATGAAGCAGAACCGTCTGACCTCTTTATTATCACTGAATCTTAAGTTCCTGGGTTGGTGTCAAACAAATAATGGGAGCGTTGAACTGTTCAGAGGGTCACTCTTGTTGTGTTTGGGTCTCTTGACTCTGAAATCCTCCTTTATCAAAGCGTATTCTCCAGAAGGTCGAGGGCTCCTCTTCCAAGTCTGCAATGCTCTGTTAGTAATCCTCTCTGTCTTTTTCACAGAAAACAAAAGCTTGAGTATGAATCTAATT
>RPOG01003792.1:23199-55879 GCA_008086565.1 Thalassoma bifasciatum | reverse complement strand
TATTCTAAATTCATGAGGTTATTCTTGAAGATGAACTTTTTTAATATTCTCTTACCTTTTTCCTTCATTGTAGAATCAAGTATTTTATTTTACACAGTCAGGTGTGTTGTTGGAAAACTCCTCTGACCCCCCCCCGCAGCAGCAGATAAGATCACAGGTATTTTAAACACGGCAGGAATGTTCAGGTCCAACCACTTAATTCATTCGTCGTTAGTCTCTCGTCTTTGTAGAGGAGCTGATTAGTCTCAGAAGTGAAGCCTGAGGAGGTTTAGAGTCGACCCCTCCCTCTCCTTTACCCCCCCCCTCCCACTTTTGTCCTTTTATCAGAAACTTAAAGCTCTGAGGTTTAAAGCTGCGTTTGCGGGAACGTTCCTGTCACTCAGTGCAGAGTCAGACATGAAACAGCTGATCAGGTGAAGAGATACAGATGTTTAAAAGTTTCCCTCCCCCAGTTCTTAACAGCGTGTATTTCCCCCTTTAACATCAGTGACAGCTTGAAGTCTTTGTGCTGGTTGTGGATGAGGGTCTTTATTTTCTCAGATGGTAAAACTGACCATTCTTCTTGGCAAAAAGCCTCCAGTTCCTGTAAATTCTTGCTCTGTCTTGCATGAACTGCAGGTTTGAGATCTCCCCAGAGTGGCTCAATGATATTGAGGTCAGGAGACTGAGATGGCCACTCCAGAACCTTCACTTTATTCAGCTGTAGCCAATGGCAGGTCCACTTGTCCTTATGTTTTGGATCATTGTCATGTGTGAACGTCCAAGTACGTCTCATGTGCAGCTTCTGGGCTGATGAGTGTAAATTTTCCTCCAGTATTTTCTGATAACATGCTGCATTCATCCTTCATTCATCAGTTTGGACCAAGTTTCCTGAGCCTTTGTAGCTCACACATCCCCAAAACATCAGTGATCCACCTCCGTGTTTCACAGTAGGAATGGTGGACCTTTCATCATAGGCCTTGTTGACTCCTCTCCAAATGGAACAATGTTTNCCCAGAGTGGCTCAATGATATTGAGGTCAGGAGACTGAGATGGCCACTCCAGAACCTTCACTTTATTCTGCTGTAGCCAATGGCAGGTCCACTTGTCCTTGTGTTTTGGATCATTGTCATGTGTGAACGTCCAAGTAC
Source organism: Thalassoma bifasciatum (assembly GCA_008086565.1). Taxonomy (NCBI): domain Eukaryota; kingdom Metazoa; phylum Chordata; class Actinopteri; order Labriformes; family Labridae; genus Thalassoma; species Thalassoma bifasciatum. Next base: position 54,749 of record RPOG01003792.1, on the reverse strand, counting down.
GTCTCATGTGCAGCTTCTGGGCTGATGAGTGTAAATTTTCCTCCAGTATTTTCTGATAACATGCTGCATTCATCCTTCATTCATCAGTTTGGACCAAGTTTCCTGAGCCTTTGTAGCTCACACATCCCCAAAACATCAGTGAAGTTCCTCAAAAGAGATGATGCTAAATAAATATAGAAGCTCAATCATATCCAAGTATTGGGGCAGAAACTTGACCAAATATGAAGGTTTTTGTGAAATTAATGTCTCATAGCAAACTTTTGCTGTCAAAAGAACCTAAATTCTCAACCTAAATTGAGAGATTTTGTACAAGTTTTTCTAACTCTCACTAAGTCTTAATTTTCTGATTAGAGGTTGAATTCAGATTTCTGAGATGTTGATTCCAGATTTCGTGAATCATCAGAAGCAACTGATAATATCTTCAGACAGTGAAAACCTACAAATACAGTCAGTGTTCGTCTCTAATCACACGTTCAGCTGCTGCCCCCTGCTGGTTACTGGTGGAAATCTCAGAATTTAGCTCCAACTGAGGATATTTAATGTATCATTCAGGTCATTTAGTAAAGTCATAGAGCAGCAGAAACAGAAATAGGGAGACAGACGGTGATTGTTTACTGGGTATATCTTATCAAGAATGATAAAACAATATCTGAAGTTTTGCATGAATAAAACTTTTTTTAATCCAATGATCTTTAAACTCAGTGCACACGGTCAACAACTGAATTTGCATAACTTCTCTTTTCACACTTTTTACACTTTGTATTGAATCCAAAACCAAAACTTTGACTGTTTTTCTTTTAAAACAGAGAGCGAGGAATTGGTGCTTCATTCGTGGATCAAAGAGAAAAATCATAAACTTAATCTCATCAGCCCATCTTAGACTCTTCTTATATTCTTAGCAACAAAAACAAAAGCAGCTGGATTATAATCTGAGTGGTGTCGTATGTTTTGCTCTGAGGTGAGAGAATCCCTGAGGTGGGATTACAGGTTTGTGCTCCCTCGGTTGGTCCACGTAAAGGCACCGGACTAACGTAGGTCACGAACATCCATCAGCACTTTTAGCTCAATGTATCGTAGTTTAAACTAATGACGGTTTAACTACAGTTGATCCGTAATATTTGGAGCTGTTTAAGGTTTATAGTAAAGCTGTGCAATTATTTACAAACATTAAATCACAGTATGGCCTCCTGCACTGCACAAACTGGAATTTAAATAAGTGTTTATGTCTCAGTTTCAGTAAAAACTGTCCCATCATATTTCATATGAGCCACATTTAACTGAAAGAGTCCACAAATATGAATTATTAAAAGATAACAAAAGACATAAATGACACTTGGATGCTTGTGACGAGTGGAAATAAATCTGACGATGGGGTAAGAAAAATTACTTGAGATTCGAAAAATGTCACAATAAAAGAAACAAAACAAGTTATTTTTTTCCCCATTGGCAGATTTTTTTTTTACCATCTAAAGCAATTCAGACATCAGTTTTGTCTTTTAACAACTTGAAATAAGATGTTTTTTTCTGTACTAGTTGAATCAATGTGGCTCATATTAGTGCATGAAGACATTTTCTTCTAAAAATGAGACAACACTTGTATTTCGTTTTTGCAGTGTGCAATATTCTAATCGCAGACAGTTGTAATATTTCTTTCACCTCAAATGTATCAGAATAACAGATAAATCTTTTTTTGCAGATGTTTTCTGCTCGGCACCAGTTTTACTCAACCAAAGAGACAAACTGTTGAAAACTACCTTTGACAGAGAAACAAAATAAGTGGTGAAAAGTGGTGAAAAGTGGCAAAAAAGGCGAGAAATAGAAATAAAAATGAGTTCAGGTGGAAAAACTGTCGAAAAGCAGCAAAAATGGTCAAAAATTGGAGAAAAAAACTCTAAAAATGGTCAGAAAGTATCAAAATTAAGATCTTTTTTTGTCTTATGTAATATTCTAATTTTCTTAGACACTGAATTTTGTGTTTTCATTATCTGTGAGCCATAATCATCAACATTTAGAGAAATAAAGGCTTGAAATGTTTTGAGAAGTACCTTTTTATGCAAACCAAATTTCTTTTGTGGATTTCTCTTTAACAAAAATCCTTCTTTCCTCCCTCATGTTTGTATAGTTCTTATTTAAATGAAAAAAAAAGAAGAAAGTCAAACCCTTTAATACACCAATCAATATCAACATTATAAGATGGGGAAACAAAAAATAATCACACAATAAATTGAGATTAGATTGTTTTAGCTAAGCTTTAGTTTGCAGACCCAACACTGTGACAGTTTTGTCTTCTTCAGGAAAAAGATCCAAAGTTTCACGTATCTCTGAACAATAAGCACTAACAGACTAACAGCTGTCAGGAATTCTGCTTTAAAGTTTCTTATTTGGTGCATCATCAGCTGATAATTGCTGTTAATTATCTCAAACATTTCGAGTAATCAAAAAAGAAAGACACAAGAAGAGTTCTGCTCCTTAAATGTGTGAATTTGCTGATTTTCTTTGTATTTACATCATAAACTGACACCAACGTAGATATGGAAACATATATATTGAGATGTTATTTTGTTGGGATGTTATTAGAAGATAGTTTCACTGCTTTGTTGCTCAGCTGCGTTATTAAATTTGCTCTTTGCTCACTTTAAATAAGGGCACAGAAAACTCCACCTGCAGATGTCAAACCCAGCATCAGTACGCGTCATAAAAACATAAAGAAGCTTTTATATGAGTTTACAAACAGACGCAGCTGTTTGATAAAGGCAGCTCAACTTCACAGCATCTGATACTGAATTCCTGTCGTATCTGAGCTGTTCTCCACTGTTTAGTTTCACCCTGTTTGTTTCAGGGTCATTAAAAAGCTCTGAAGTCACGTGTAGTTAAAAGAAGAAGAGTTGGTTTTTAGGAGAAAGTCACTCAAACGTTTCATCTTGAGATCACAGAGTTATTAACATTGATAAGGAACCAGTTTACTTTCTAACTATTAGAGTGGGATCATGAGTCAGTGCACATTAAATCTGAGGAATCACGTTTAACCAGTTCCTCTGAGCAGCAGATAAACAGCACTGATGGTGATGGCGGAGGCTGTGTACGTAAACACGGCGTTATAGAGTGTGTGTTCCCTGATTCGCTCTCCCAGCGTCCTCTTTGTCTCCTCCAGACCCAGAACCAGAGCCTCAGACTCCAGCTGCTCCTCTGCTCCTCTCTCTGGCGGCTGCAGCTGAACGCTCGCTCGTTCTGTCTGAACCTCGGGCTGCGGTTTTGTCTCCAACAGCCGCTTCACCAGCGATAAATCGGCCTCCACTCTCCCCAGTCCCTGCTCCAGCTGCCCCAGCTGAGGCGGCAGAGCCTCCAGGAGGAGCTCGGTCTTCCTGCTCCCCGTGTGGAGCTCTTTTAACGCCGACAGAGGCACCGAGGGTGAGCTGGAGCTCTGATCTGCCTGAACCTGGAGGAGCACGTCTCTCTGTGAGAAGGCGTCGTTCAGAGCGACTCTGAGGCTGTCGATGAGCGCGCGCAGCTCCTCCTGCTGGGAGCGATGGTTTCCAGCCTGCACTTTGAGAGCTTCCTGCAGACTTTCTGGACCTTTCTGAGCCTCAAGGAGCAGAGTCTTCAACTCCTGGAGGACAGAAAAGATGTCCAGATCATTTTCTGATACACAACCACAAGTCCAGTGAAGCTTGGACGTTGGGTCAAATGTAATAAAAACAGAATATAATGATTTACAAATCCTGATTAACCAATGTTCAATTGAATATATAACTGTGACAGCATCAACAAAACACTGTTAAAGTGTCTGATGCTGAAAAAACAGCTGTTTGGATCATTCCACAGGTTAACAGGTGGATTTAAACAGGTGAGTGTCATGATTGGGTATAAAAGGAGCATCATCCCCAAAAGGCTCAGTCCTTCACAAGCAAAGATGGAGCCAGGTTCACCACTTTGTCAACAACTGCGTGAGCAAACAGTCCAACAGTTTAAGAACAATGTTTCTCAACTTTGTCCAACTGCAGGAATTGATGGATTTCATCATCTACAGACCATAATATCATCAAAAGATTCAGAGAATCTGGAGAAATCTCTGCACGTAAGCAGCAAGGCCCAAAACCAACATTGAATGGCCGTGACCNCTCAGGTCAAAGTTCAAAAGCAGCATCTGTGATGGTATGGGGGTGTGTTAGTGCCCCATGGCATCATGGGTAACTGTCCCAGTATCTGTGAAGGCAGCATTAATGCTGAAAGGTACAAACAGGTTTTGGAGCAACATCTGCTGCATCCAAGACACTTTGTCTTTTTCAGGGACGTCCCTGATTATTTCAGCAAGACAATGAAACCAAGACACATTCTGCTCCTGTTACAACAGCGTGGCTCCGTAGTAGAAGAGTGCAGCTACTAGACTGACCTGCCTGCAGTCCAGACCTGTCTCCCATTGAAAATGTGTGAAACATTATGAAGAACAAAATACAACAACAGAGGCTTTGGGACTGTTGATCAACTGAAGTTGTTCATCAACAAGAATGTGAAAGAATTCCAGCTCCAAAGCTTCAACAATTAGTTTCCTCAGTTTCTTTTTTTTCTGTCAACATTTGACTCTTTTTGGAGAAATCTGGAGCTGGAAACTGGTTTAAATCAACAGAGTCTCTTCCTCACCTGAAGGCGAACTCGGTTGATGTACGTTGACCCCATGACCCCGATCAGAGCCCCGAGCACTGAGCCGATGATGGACCAGTTCTTGGTGCGTTCGGCTCTCGTTCTCTCTTTCTCGTGACTCTCTCTGACGCCCGCTGAGAAGAGGGCGAACTTCTCCCTCTCTGAACCCTCTGCGCTTTCATACGCAGTCCGCAGACGGCGCTCCTCCTGTGAGACGAGGACATCACAAAGAAAGTCAATCAAGTAATGAAGAGATGAGACTGGTCTGAGACTGAGCTTAAACTTTCTCTCCTCTCTGTGTAATCCTGTTATTGAAGCTTCAGCTCACCTGCAGCAGCTTGTGCTCCTGCGTGGCCAGCTCCAGATAATGAGCTTCCTCCCTGGAGACCCGGTCCAGCCGGTCCCTGACCTCCTTCAGCCTGACCTGCAGAGCCTCCAGGCTGGTGTGAGCCTCTCGTACCATCCCTCTGGCCACCATGAAAGCTGACTCAGCCTGTGAGAGGAATGAGTCTGAGAATGAACATCACTGGGAAAGACTTCGTCCTCGTTTGGCCATGGTTTAACCACTGGGGCGGCGTTGCCCTGTTTGCCATTCCTCTGACGTCATAGAAGTATAGTAAGTAAAACACATTAAAACTAAACTGAAATTGAGAAGTCAAAATGAAATAAATATGAAAACTAAATAACCTTGAAATGGACACGTCTGAGAATGAAAATCACAGCAGAAAACTTGTTTCTCATTTAGACTCAATGAGAAAAGAATCCATGGTTTCCAGCGTTTGCTTACCTCTGTGACTTTTGTCTGAGCCTCACGGACTTCATTAAGGCCGACAAACTCCTCGTACTTCTCCCACCAGTAGTTGACTGTCGTGGACGCGGTCTGAGCTGACCTCTGACCCCATTGTTGTCCCACCTCACCTGCATACTGAGGAGTGAAGAGGAGTCAGGGTGTGACAGTGGCACATTAAAGTGAGTGAGTGAGAAAAAGAAATAATGAAAATATGTAAAAACACAGGTGCTCAAAACAAAAGAAAGAAATGTGATGAACGGTGTGTTTAAAGAATCAAAATATAGTTCTTTTCCAGTGTAAAAAAGGGGTTGAAAGAGGGGTATGGTCAACTAAAAGGTAGGAAAGGTAATAACTGTGTCCAACTAAATTGCCACGAAAAGTTATAAATAAAGGATGTGGCGTGGAGGAAGAGGAGGAAAAAAGTGAGCAGGCGGCGGGAAAGAGAAAAAGAGAGTGTCAGACAAAGGTCTGCAGCTAACTAAAAATCAGTGTTTAAGTAAATATATTTGTGAGAGTGGTGACAAAACATTTCTGCACAAAGTAAAAACTTAAAGAACTGTGGTGGATGTATTATATCGTGCCGTTCGGTGCTGTGATTTGCACCGCGTGTGGAGCGCGTCGCCAGAGCTGCTTCACTTCACAGAAGATTTCCTAAGTTTGGATTATTTCCTCCTTGGATTACTTTCTTTTTGGGTTTTTTGATCATTTTTATTTTGTATTGACTATTCGGCCGAGGACTTTTGGATTATTTCGTTTCAATTTCCTTTTTCTGGACTAAAGGATTTTCTGTTTCATGGACAAAGGGAGCGCGGGTAACGGACGCTGAAAAGACTTAAAAACTGTTAAAAGACGACTTTGGACGATCGGGTGACGTAATTTTGTTTCATATTTCGTTTGAGGTTTGTGTCTTGTGGATTTTGAGGGGCTTTTTGTTTAGTTTCATTCAATAATTTTGTGTTATAATTAAAATTTGAGTTTCTGTTCGCATCTAATGGGTTTTCCGTTTACTTTAAACACTTCTAATTTCATTTAAACCTAGATACTTACCTTTTCAGTTCACGAAGAATCACAGGGTTGCTTGTTTATTCCAAATCTAAAAAGAATCCCCTTAAGCGTGTTAACGTGTGCAAATTTAAGAGTTTGAGCGTTACAAGGGAGAGAGTATTTTTCTGAATCATCTGTGTTAAAATCCGTGAAAAGAGGAGTCGGCTGTACCTTCAGAGCAGCCACAGCTCGCTCCTTCACCACCTCAGCTCCTCCCTTCCTGTCAGGAGGTGGAGGGTCTGTGGGTGGAGGGGGGACAGGGGGGGGCTGAGCGCTGTAGGTTCGGACCAGAGAGATTTTACTCCTCCAGGAGAGTCGGTACAAACAGCACGAACCACGGGCCTGGAGACAGATCTGAGCTCCTCTGTACCTGATGAGAGAAAACAGTGATTTTAACATTTAATTAAAGAAACGTAAACAGACTCAGGGAGGAAAGAGGAGCAGCTCACCTCATTTTAAGGTTTGGAGTGGAAGCTGAAAACTGTCAGAGCTTCACTTCCATGAGAGATAGAGATCAAATACTGGAACAGGCATCTGTGAAAACAACAATACAAACTTATCAGATGATTGTTTGGTTTATATGAGGGGCTCAGACTGCAGAGATCATAAACTCACAACAAGTTTATGGAGTTAACTTAAATTCCAATATGTCCTGGGGCAAAATTCTTATCGCAGACAGTGCAGTGTTTCTTCAACCTCAAATGTGTCAGAAAACCAGATAATTTTTTCTGCTGTATACGTTTTCCGCTTCACACCAGTTTAACTAAACCCTGCTCAACCAAAGAGACAAACTGTTGAAAAATACCTTTGCAAGAGACACAATTTAGGTGGAGAAAAGGTGGCAACAAAGGTAAGTTCAAGGTGGCAAAAATAGGAAGAAAGCTTGGAAAATGACCTGAAAGTATTTGAACTTTTCATAGGCTGGATATTTAATAATAATAATAATAATTAATAATAATCAATAATAATAATAATAAATTTTATTTATAGAGCGCTTTTCAAAACCTCAAAGTCGCTTTACATCGAAAATGTTAAAAGTGCAGGTAAGAACAAACAGGTAAAACAATAATACATGGTAAAAATAATAACAGTGCAGATTAATAACAATTTAAATAAACAAAAGAAAATGAGTAAACAGGATGATCTAGGATTGATGGGTTTCTGTTTAAAACATCCTTTTTTATATTGATCTGATGTGATAAACTTATTTTCTTAGACACATAATTTGGAGTTTCTATTAACTGTAAGCTCAACAGAAAAATAAAAATGTTATCATTGTAGTGATTATTGACTGTTATTTTTGCTTGAATCCCCATTTTCTGGTCTGTATTTTACAGTCCACAATTATAACTATTATTACTTTAAGCAAGAGGCAGAACCATGAGATTAAAGCCAAAGTTCTGAATTTATTCTCAGGATTCTGACTATTTTTTCTGATTTCTTACTTTTTCCCAGAATTTTGACTTTTTTTTCCCTCAGAATCCTGACTTTTATCTCAGAATTATGACTCAAAACTTAGGATTCTGACTTTTTACCATTAGAAATGTATCTTCTTCTTCAAAGTTATCAAAGTGATTCTATAATTAAGGGAACATTTCACGTCCATGGGACAAACTTATCAATTTTTCAAAATATTAATGTCAAGTAATGACCAAGTTTACATTCTCTCATTTTGGTGATATTTCACTTTCTTTCAACACAGGAAGTTAATACCTTCCTTCATTAATTCAGCAAAAAAATGCAAATTGTGTATTTGAATTTGCAGGTTTGATACTGTCCGATTTCTTAAATGTCAAGTTTGCCCTTCAAAATTAATTAACCCTGTTTTTTTCTGTTATTTTCTGCATTATTTGTTCAAAGTACTCACTAAAATAAGACAAAGCTGTTTAACAAACTATTCAAATATTTAATATTCATTAAATTATTCACTTTATTTGTGTCCGAGAAATCTGTGTCACCTGTGTTACCCTAATAAAAAAAACATAAATCAGCAACAGTTTGTTTTTAAAGTCACATGACTCAAACTATATGAGGTCACAGCCTTTTTGGTGGGAACTTTGGAGAAAGTTTGATATTTTTTAACTCGTCCTCATCAATATTTCATCCAAATGTTTGTCTGTGAGTGGTGAGATTTAATTGTTCGTCAACTGTGTTATCCACATTTTCTTGCTTAATTGCTGTTGATGTTAAAATGACTAAAATGTAAAGAACAAACACAGAAATATGAGCTGATGGAGATCAGGTGGTGACAAATACAAGGTTTATAATCAGCACAAGGGACAAAATAATAATAATAAATTTAATTTATAGAGCGCTTTTCTAGATGCTCAAAGACACTTTACAGACATTAAAAACATCAATTAAAACACAGTAAAAAGGAGAAAATGTCAACTGTGTTACCCATCACTAAATTTTCTATTGTCCTGTCAACTGTTACTGTGTTTGTTAACTGTGTTACTGTGTTTTTGTGCCATAATTCTCTTAAATGTTGAGTTAACTGTGATTTAAATGATTCAGGACATTTCCAGAGACCTGAGTCTAATATAACAGTGTTGAGTTTCTCTGAATTCAGTTTAATATGAATTTATATTGAAAAAAAAAAAATAAATAAATAAATTTGGCCGTAACACGGTTGAAAAAATAATGAACCGTTAATTTTTTAACAATTGAAATATTTAATGATTCTTTATATATTAATCATGCTTTTTTAATGAAGTTGGTTCACTCCAGGCATAAACTATTAAAACAGATGGAATATTAATCAATAACAGCTCATGATTTTTTCACTTTTTGGCTCACCTGAAATGTTCCCTTAATTATATTATAATTAATTATATTATATTGATTAATCACTCAGCAGACACTGGTCACATGACTCCCAGCTAAAGTGTTAGCATTAGCATTTTAATGTCAAACTACTTTTTCGCTCAGGCGCACGTGAGTCTACCTACTTCCGGTTCAGAGGTTGTTTGGGTCCTTCCAGCGCGGATCAGTGAGCTAACAGGCTAACAGCTAACAGTTTGTAGTTCCGACAAAAACTTTAATTTATCACATTTAAACAACTGTTCCGAGCTGCAAACATGTCTGGAAGAGAAGGTAAGATGTTGTTTAATCAGGTAGTCAGATAAAAATGTGATTTATTGTGAACAGAGTGTTTTATTTAAGCGTTTAAACTCAGTGAAGCGGGTTTAGCTGCGTGGATGAGCTAATGTTGCTAATGAGCCGCTAACTGATAATTTTCATCATTTAAACAAAAATAAAACACAAACCTTTAACTTTCACACTTTCTCCAAGTTATTACTGCGCATCCTGACTTAACACGTTAAATATAAATACTAAATACATTCCTTTTCTAATCAGCCTTTTAACAACAACAGAATTTAACCAGAATTCATTAATTTAACCGTTAAAGTTAAATATATGGAGCCTGAGTCTGTAATTCTTTAATATATATATATATTTTTTAAAAAAAAGCTTTAAAATGGTCGTATAAAAGATACACTGAGTCATGGTGATGAGAAACTGAGTCATTATTACGAGTCAGTTTCTCATGAGTCATAGTTAAAGGATAAATATTAGGGTCAATGACAAAAAGAGGGTCTAAAAACCTATTTTTAAAAAGTTCTTTGAAAATGGATAAAAACATATTTCTGAGAGAAGAATTATGTTTTCTAACAGATTTCAGTAGTTGACCAACATTTCAAAGTTTTTAGGTTCATTATTTTTTAGTTTATTTTTAGTTTCCTTTTTAACCTTGTCAGAAATCATAATGTTAGTCATAATAATAATAATAACTGTGTTACATTAACTTTATCTGCCTCTAATTTACCCTGTGGTCTGATATGAGTCAGTATTTGTTTGTTTGTCCTATCTCTCTAAAACCAGGGGTGAAAGTAGAGTTAAATTCTTGCTGGTTCTAAACCTTCAAGTCCATTTCTGCAAGAATAAAAAATTTTGCTTTTTAAAATTTTTTTTTGCCCCTATAGTCTGTAAATTTTGAGATAAGACGTCAAAATTGTTACTTAAAAAGTCAAATTTGAGACAGAATATCAGATTTTTGAGATAAAAAGCTGAAATCATGAGGGGAAAGTCAAAACTTCAGGTGAGAAATTTAAAAATTTTAGACAGAGCATAAAATTTTTTCGATAAAATATCAGAACTTTGAGATAAAAAGCTGAAATCATGAGGGAGGAAGTCAAATTTTTTAGATAAAAGGTAAAAAAATTGGAGGCAAGGTATCAAAATATGAGAAAAAAGCCAAAACCATGAATTAAAAAGTCAAAATTTTGAGATAAGATATCAGAATTTTGAGATAAAAAGTTGAAATCATGAGGAGAAATGTCTCTGTCCAGAGACTTAAACGGGTCAATGACAAAAAGAGGGTCTAAAAATGTATTTTTAAAAAGTTCTTTGAAAATGGATTAAAAACATATTTCTGAGAGAAGAATTATGTTTTTTTTGCTTTTTTTTAAAAAAAAAACTTGTCCATATAGTCTGTAAATATTGAGATAAAACATCAAAATTGTTACTTAAAAAGTCAAAATATGAGACAGAATATCAGATTTTTGAGATAAAAAGCTGAAATCATTGGGGGGGGGGGGGTTGTACCACCTGTCAAATTTATGAGATACTAAACCATTTTTTTTTATTATGGGTGTTTAAACCAATTAAAACTGATATTTGGATTTCATTTAACAGGTATGGCCTAAAATCTCAACCTCAAAATTTTTGGGCCATATGCAGCTACATATTCTTAGTTCAAGTAAAATCCTTCATTCAGATGAATTAATCTGGCTGAATGTGTTACATGACTGTCTCAATAGATTTCTGAAATTACAACCATGAAGACCAAATAAAATTTGGACTTATCATGAACTAAAGTTAGGGACGACTTAATCTAACTTTTATTTCCATCAATCAGCTACTTTTGTATTGTTGCTCGTGCTGAAAAGACTGTTAATGACTTCTGTCTCTGAGCCTGGGCTCTGGCTGTAGTTTGCGGTGTAGTGTTAGTTTTACAGCATGCTCTTATTTTGAAGGACACAGGTTCATAACAGGAAGGTAGTTAGGGAATAAAACGGGACGCATTAATTCTCCGTGAAACGTCTGTGAGAATCTGTAACCTACAACGCGACAGTTTGAGGATTCTCCCCCTTCCTCTGTTTACTTTGCAGCTCAGAATTTTACTCCATTGACTATAACAGTCATTCGATGTATAACGAGTAGATTTGATGGTTTATTGAAAAGCAGGTACTGATACAAAGAAAAGTGCAGGTCACATACTGGCTTCACTTCAGCAAACTGAATTCCAAACCTGAAATATTCAGTTTTTCCTGTAAAGCATTTTATCAAGCAGTGAGCTGATGCAAATTTTATGTCTTTTCTGTTTCCAGGAGGCAAAAAGAAACCACTGAAGGCCCCAAAGAAAGCATCAAAGGAAATGGATGATGTAAGTTTGCCTATTTGTCATTTTCAGATGGAAACATTTAGGTTTTTTTTTTTTTTTTTTTTTAAATTCATAGAAAAATCACAGCCAACAAAACTTCACATCACCTTTGAACTTATGAACCAAAGATTTCTTAACTGTAGGTTTTTGTGGTTTCAAAACAGATTTTTATACCTTGGTATAAGAGTTTTTTTTAATTACTTTATTCATTAATTTTCAGTGAGTGTTAAATGTCTTTGTGTCTGTAGGATGAAGTTGCTTTCAAGCAGAAGCAGAAGGAAGACCAGAAAGCTCTGGATGCGATGAAGGCCAAAGCGGCTGGAAAAGGACCTCTATGTAAGACCATATTACTGTTTTCATAACCTTTAATACTTGGATTAAATCAAAGTTTCTCACCTGACTCGTGTGTTTTGTCTTTTTTCCTACAGGCAGTGGAGGCATCAAGAAATCAGGGAAGAAGTAACTTCTAACTCTGACAGTGTTTTGTTCCCTCCCCGACGTCACGTTCCACGTCTACGTTGTCAACATGCGCTTTAAGAAGAATCCAGTTTGTTTAACGCTCTTGAACGTGAACACTGTAAAACCTGTAAGCTTGTCCCGCTCCACCAATGTGAAACAAACAAAATGAATTAAAGAGTTTTGAAAAGTTTAAGGACACAGCTTTTATCTGATGCTTGTCTGTAACAACTCTTAGACATGTTATCAAACTTTAAATTCAGACTTTTTTTTGATTAAATTCATTCCACTCAGTCTTCAGCTCATCCTCCACACATGCAGGTCAGAAATGACACTTTACAGATTTAATCCCTAAATCATTTTGTGTCCTAACACAAATCACCCTGCGTTCTTTTTTTCCAATGATTTTGTTGTATTGTAAACAGGGAGATACTATTAAAGTTTTTGTAATGACTGCTTCTTACTGTGGTGTTTTGTTTTCAGGAGCCAATGGGTTAAGAATTAATCAAAGAAAAAGAAAAACATGTCTTTGAGATTTGGTGATTTTTTGTTTTCCTTTCCAAAGCAATTTTAAACATGTAGAGCCACATATTTCCAGAATAAGAGAATTATTGTGCTCTTGGAAATTTTAATCTCAACATTTCAGAATTAGTATCCTACACAGTTATATGAGCGTATCTTTTTTTGTGTATGCTATAAATGTATTGATGGAATAATTGCTGTAAAACCTCCTGAGACCTGAGATGTTGTCTGGTGTAAATTTTTTTATTACTCCTTGGTCTTTGAGATAAGACCCAATAGGCATAAAACCTATGAATCCCCATTTTCTGGTCTGTATTTTATAGTCCACAATTATAACTATTATTACTTTAAAGAGGCAGAACCCTGAGATTAAAGCCAAAGTTCTGTCTTTATTCTCAGGATTCTGGCAATTTTCTTAAATTTCTTACTTTTTTCCCAGAATTATGACTCAAAACTTAGGATTCTGACTTTTTTCTTCATCTACTTATGAAAAAAATATGCGACTTCACTTATTATCATATCCAAAATCAAAAACTATGAACAATTCCACATTTTATCTATCGCCATAAGAATAAAAGCAAAAAAGGGGTTAAAGATAATATGAAATTATGCAAACAGAATTTTTTTTAATCTGTTTTTCACATTTCTTTGTTGAAGTTTGTAAAAGCTTGGGAGCCCCTGTGTTATAGTCCTGACCTCAACTGATGGACGCATTTATCAATGGAAGGTGGTCATGATGTGATGGCTGGTGGTTGTTGTATTTTGTGCTATTATTATTATTATTATTAAGAAAATTTCATTGATAAATGCATGTGGTAATGCAAAATGTAAGGTTAAAAAAAAAAAAAAAACAGTATAAAATTTGTAAAAATGAAATTAGAACAGCAGTTTCATAAGAAAACTCAACTTTAAACATTAAAACTAATAAAATCAAATCTGAAAAACATTAACTCTAAACATGAAGGAGAAATAAAGTATTAAAGTAATGAACTTTACCAAGAACTTTAACCTTTGTACACAGTGTGATGAGAGACTATACCATACATTTGGTTTTAAACAGATGCGATAAACAAACACTAAAAATACTGAAATACCTTTTATCTAAAAAATTTGACTCTCTCCCTCATGATTTCAGCTTTTTATCTCAAAAATCTGATATTCTGTCTCAAATTTTGACTTTTTGAGTAACGATTTTGACGTTTTATCTCAATATTTACAGACTATATGGACAAGAATTTTTTTTAAAAAAAGCAAAAAAACCATAATTCTTCTCTCAGAAATATGTTTTAATCCATTTTCAAAGAACTTTTTAAAAATACATTTTTAGACCCTCTTTTTGTCATTGACCCGTTTAAGTCCCTGGACAGAGACATTTCTCCTCATGATTTCAACTTTGTATCTAAAAATTCTGATATTCTGTCTCAAAATTTTGACTTTTTAATTCATGGTTTTGGCTTTTTTCTCAAATTTTGATACCTTGCCTCCAATTTTTTAACTTTTATCTAAAAATTTTGACTCTCTCCCTCATGATTTCAGCTTTTTATCTCAAAGTTCTGATATTTTATCGAAAAAATTTATGCTCTATCTAAAATTTTTAAATTTCTCACCTGAAGTTTTGACCCCCCCCCCCCCCCCATGATTTCAGCTTTTTATCTGAAAAATCTGATATTCTGTCTCAAAATTTTGACTTTTTAATTCATGGTTTTGGCTTTTTTTTCAAATTTTGATACCTTTCCTCCAATTCTTTAACCTTCTACCTAAAAAATTTGTCTCTCTCCCTCATGATTTAAACTTTTTATCTCAAAAATCTGATATTCTGTCTCAAATTTTGACTTTTTAAGTAACAATTTTGACGTTTTATCTCAATATTTACAGACTATATGGACCATTTTTTTTAAGAAAAAAGCAAAAAAAACATAATTCTTCTCTCAGAAATATGTTTTAATCCATTTTCAAAGAACTTTTTAAAAATACATTTTTAGACCCTCTTTTTGTCATTGACCCGTTTAAGTCCCTGGACAGAGACATTTCTCTTCATGATTTCAACTTTTTATCTAAAAATTCTGATATCTTATCTCAAAATTTTGACTTTTTAATTCATGGTTTTGGCTTTTTTCTCAAATTTTGATATTTTATCTAAAAAATTTTATGCTCCGTCTAAAATTTTTAAATTTCTCACCTGAAGTTTAGATCCCCCCCATGATTTCAGCTTTTTATCTCAAAAATCTGATATTCTGTCTCAAAATTTTGACTTTTTAATTCATGGTTTTGGCTTTTTTTCTCAAATTTTGATACTTTGCCTCCGATTTTTTTACCTTTTATATAAAAAAATTGACTCTCTCCCTCATGATTTCAGCTTTTTATCTTAAAAATCTGATATTCTGTCTCAAATTTTGACTTTTTAAGCAACAATTTTGACGTTTTATCTCAAAATTTACAGACTATAGTGGCAAAAAAAACATTTTTTTTAAAAAGCAAAATTTTTGATTCTTGCAGAAATGGACTTGAAGGTTTAGTACCAGCAAGAATTTAACTCTACTTTCACCCCTGGTTTTAAAGATACGACAAACAAACAAATACTGACTCATATCAGACCACAGGGTAAATTAGAGGCAGTAAAGTTAATGTAGCTCAGTTATTATTATTATTATGAATAACATTATGATTTCTGACAAGGTTAAAAAGGAAACTTTCACCTGCTCCATTCACTCACACTGAACTCACCACTTCATGGAGTCTTCATTCATTTATAAATGTATTTTCTTCCTCAAAGTTTTCAGCAGACACGTTGGTCACATTACTCCCAGCTAAAGTGTTAGCATTAGCATTTTAATGTCAAACTACTTTTTCGCTCAGGCACATGTGAGTCTACCTACTTCCGGTTCAGAGGTCAGTGGGGTCCTTCCAGCGTGGATTAGCTAACAGCTAACAGTTTGTAGTTCCAACAAAAACTTTAATTTATCACATTTAAACAACAGTTCCGAGCTGCAAACATGTCTGGAAGAGAAGGTTAGATGTTGTTTAATCAGGCAGTCACATAAAAATGTGATTTATTGTGAACTTTATTGCATTTATTTAAGAAAACCACTAATGACAAATCCCTCTGGTCATTTTTGAAGTTTCTGTTGTTATTATGATTTAAAAAGAGTACACCTTTTTTTATTATTATTATTTTATAAATGTCTTCACCCAACCTCTAACCATGAGTGATAGAAAGGTTTTTGTGTTATCATCTATATTTTCTGAGAAAAGGCCAAAAAATCAGTTGATCAACAGTCTGAGGTCTCTGTTGTTGTATTTTGTTTTTCATAATGTTCCAAACATTTTATATGGGAGACAAAGTCCAGCTCATTGACTGTATATAGAATAAACAGCGTGGCTCCTCCTGTCACTGTTCTACGTTTTTGAAGCCAAAAAACCCCGTTTCTCTATCTAATATTTATTTCTCCTTCTTCAGAAGGTTTAGTCTCCTTTTGGCTCTTTCCTGAAGTTTCTTATATCCCCGATAAAAACTACTCACGAACGGCAGCTGTCAACTATCGTAAAACGAAACTTATATCACGGTTTTTAACGTCCAATAACTAATGAGAAACTAACTTCTCAGAAAAAAAAACACCTGAACACCATGCAACCAGATGACATCATCATACCACCTTAGAGTAAGGATGAGAGAAACGTTTCTACCAGGTATCGTAGTTTTTTAAAGTTTTCCCGGCTCATATCTGGAAAACATGGGGAGGCGGGGCTTATGACCTATACTGCAGCCAGACACCAGGGGGCGGGGCTTATGACCTATACTGCAGCCAGACACCAGGGGGCGGGGCATCTGCTGGAGGCTTCAGTTTGAGCCGAACGTCGTTACGTCCACTCATTATACAGACTATGATCTGGACTGCAGGCAGGTCAGTCTGGTAGCTGCACTCTTCTACTACAGAGCCACGCTGTTGTAACAGGAGCAGAATGTGTCTTGGTTTCATTGTCTTGCTGAAATAATCAGGGACTTCCCTGAAAAAGACAAAGTGTCTTGGATGGCAGCAGATGTTGCTCCAAAACCTGTTTGTACCTTTCAGCATTAATGCTGCCTTCACAGATACTGGGACAGTTACCCATGATGCCATGGGGCACTAACACACCCCCATACCATCACAGATGCTGCTTTTGAACTTTGCTCTGAGAACAATCCTGACTGTCCTTTTCCTCTTTGGCCCGGAGGACACCATGTCCATGATTTCCAAAAAGAGTTTAAATGTGGACTCGTCAGACTTTTGCACTTTGCCTCAGTCCACCGCTCAGATTTGCTTGATCTAATTTCTCCTTAATATTTGTCGACTGTTTCCTGCAGATGTTCAGCTACTGATGGTGAAGGAAGAGGAGCAGGAGAGGAGCCTCCACCCAGACCAGGAGGAGAATGAGACCCCACCCATTAAGGAGGAACAGGAGGAGCTGTGGATCATTCAGAGGAGGGGGTGGCTTCCTCCAGTTGAAGAGGAGAGTGATGACGATGAGGAACAACCTGAATCCTCACGGAAACATCAGGGACTGAGTGAAACAGAAGCTGCTGGAGACGACAGCGAAAGACCAGAACCAGCAAAGAGCTCAGATCCAGGAAATTCAACCACACACATGTTTGTTCAGACCCAAGAAAAACCTCACACCTGTTCTGAATGTGGGAAAGGGTTTACCAGAAAAAGGAATTTGACCAGTCACATGTTTGATCACACTGGAGAAAAACCTTACATCTGCTCTGAATGTGGGAAAAGATTTAACCATAGAAGTAGTTTGACCAATCACATGTTTGATCACACTGGAGAAAAACCTTACATCTGCTCTGAATGTGGGAAAGGGTTTACCAAAAAACAGAATTTGACCAGTCACATGTTTGTTCACACTGAAGAAAAACCTCACACCTGTCCTAGATGTGGGAAAGGGTTTACCCAAAAAAGGAATTTGAGCAGTCACATGTTAGTTCACACCCAAGAAAAACCTCACACCTGCTCTGAATGTGGGAAAAGATTTAACCATAGAAGTAGTTTGACCAATCACATGTTTGATCACACTGGAGAAAAACCTTACATCTGCTCTGAATGTGGGAAAGGATTTACCAAAAAACAGAATTTGACCAATCACATGTTTGTTCACACTGAAGAAAAACCTCACACCTGTCCTAGATGTGGGAAAGGGTTTACCCAAGAAGCGAGTTTGATCAATCACATGTTTGTTCACACTGAGGAAAAACCTCACACCTGCTCTGAATGTGGGAAAGGGTTTACCCACAAAGGGAGTTTGACCAGACACATGTTTGTTCACACTGAGGAAAAACCTTACATCTGCTCTGAATGTGGGAAAAGATTTACCCAAAAAGCGAGTTTGACCAGACACATGTTTGTTCACACTGGAGAAAAACCTTACATCTGCTCTGAATGTGGGAAAGGGTTTACCGAAAAAAGTCGTTTGACCACTCACATGTGTGTTCACACTGGAGAAAAACCTTACATCTGCTCTGATTGTGGGAAAGGGTTTACCGAAAAAAGTCGTTTGACCAATCACATGTTTGTTCACACTGAAGAAAAACCTTACATCTGCTCTGAATGTGGGAAAAGATTTACCCAAAAAGCGAGTTTGACCAGACACGTTTGTTCACACTGGAGAAAAACCTTACATCTGCTCTGAATGTCTACAGTTACACCTATTTGAAAGTTATTTACTCCTAAATTACGTGGTTCATGTGGTGGAAATTCATATTAGTCTGTGTCAGGATATTTTTATTCTTCTTAGGGCCTGAAAAAATGTTTTCAATTCTTTTACAAAATTAATATATTTTAAAAAATGTTATAGACAAACATTTGAGGGTGAAAAAGCTTATAAACTATAAATTATTCAGTGTTAAAATGGATGAGAGTCAAAATGTTTTGCAAAGCATTAAAAAAAGATTATTCATGAAATAACCAAACAAAAAAAAGTCATATTTACATTAAGTTCACACTGTTTTAAGTTGAATGTTCTGTTACAAATATTTGAAGAAAAAAAATGTTTTTTCATGCCTCAAGACAAATAAAAACACTCAAAGGAAAAATCCTGACACTGACTTTTATAAATCATGCATCAGAGGATTAAAAATACATTTATTTACATATTGCCAAATTAAGATGTACAGTATATTCAAGAGGACACAGTTGATGTTTGCTGTGATGCTTTGTTTTAGAGCTTATAACTGAATAATTATAAAGTTAAAATTCATCAGTTTCTCCTCATTTGAAAGATTAAAGTCTCTAATTTCAGAAAATGTCTTTTTTTTTATATGTGGCTAAAGTCCACGTCAGGATAAATGCAGCTGTTGTAAGTTTTTTTTCCTCTTTGTTTTTTTATATAACCAATTTTTGCATTGTGGGAAACAGTATGTCAGGTAGACTGGTCCGCTGTAGACTGAGAAATTTTCCTGGATGAGTAGAAACATGTGGGAACTTATAGTTTACTGCAGATCAAACACGTTTTTGCAAACTGACTATTACAAACTGAATTTCTGCCAAAGTTCCCTTATGATTGTATTGACAGTAAGTTTTTTAATCATAGTGGAAATTCTTGTTTCATGTTTCCATCAGCAGAAACTTCACAAACAGCTGTTGTGTTCAGCCTTTATTTTGAGTGTAAATCTCAGGTACAAATGCAACACATGTGCACTCAGTACATACAGAAGATAAGAGGAGACAAGAAAACATTTGCTTTAAATTGATATCAGTCTCTAGAGAGGAAGGTTAGAAAGGATTAAATAGCAACAATAAGACAGATGTGATCATTAAGATGCTGAATGAAACTAAATCCACTCTCAGTTTATGCTAAGAGTAATATCAGGGATGTATTTATTTAATAAAAAAAAATAAAAAAATGTCTAGTTATTACTTTTAAACCTGAGGTATGATGAAACTCAAATGTCTTCACAAACAAACGAACACTTTTCACATCTCTAAGTTAATAAAAGTGAGGGTTTTATGCAGTCATGAGGATGTAATTACATTATTATGAAAGTGTAAAATGGTAAAAAAAATAATCATTAGAAATTAAAAATACAAGTTAAGATGGCGTCAGAGATGATGCCTGAGGTAAACTGGTGCTAATCCAGACGAGCTGCTGTGTTTGTTTAAATTATTCTGTGTAAAGTGAGATCGATCGCTGTGGTTCTGTGTCTTCACTGCTTCAGACCGAGCTGCGCTGTCCCGTTTAAACCTCGTTCGTGCCGTTTAACTTGGCAAACTTTGCCCGAAGGATCTGGATCTCCAGGCTGAGCTTCTCCCTCTCTAGCAGCAGGTTTCCTCTCTTCAGCTCCAGCAGACCCTCGTCCAGAACCACCACCCGATGTGGTCCTGTCGGCAGATTCACCGTCAACTCAAGATCTGCAGAGAAGAGAAAGAAATCCACTCAGTCTTCTCTTATTCTGCAGAGTTATTTCTGATTTTTCTGGTTATCAACAACAGGAGTGTTGGTAGTTGTTTAGTTACCTTCATTTTCAGACGTCGTCTTCGTCAGGGACTTCAGCTCCACCTCCACAGGGTAATGATCGCTTATATCAAGAGCCTGGAACAGAAATGAAGTCCTTCAGTTTTACTGTTATACAGAGTTGTGCTCATAAGTTTACATACTCTGGCATAATTTTTAATTTCTTGGCTTTTTCCCAGAGAATATGAATGATAACACAAAAACTTTCACTCATGGTTTGTGGTTGGGTGAAGACATTTCTTAACAAACAACTGTGTTTACTTTTTTTAATCATAATGACAACAGAAACTTCCAAAATGACCCTGATCAAAAGTTTCCATTCCCCCTTTAACATCAGTGACAGCTTGAAGTCTTTTGTGCTGGTTGTGGATGAGGGTCTTTATTTTCTCAGATGGTAAAACTGACCATTCTTCTTGGCAAAAAGCCTCCAGTTCCTGTAAATTCTTGCTCTGTCTTGCATGAACTGCAGGTTTGAGATCTCCCCAGAGTGGCTCAATGATATTGAGGTCAGGAGACTGAGATGGCCACTCCAGAACCTTCACTTTATTCTGCTGTAGCCAATGGCAGGTCCACTTGTCCTTGTGTTTTGGATCATTGTCATGNCTACCTGACCGTGGTTTGGTTTCAACAGAATCCCTCATTTTCCACTTCTTCATTAGAGTTTGAACTCTGCTTATTGGCATCCTCAGTTCCTTGGATATCTTTTTATATCCCTTTCCTGTTTTATACAGTTGGATTCACTTTTCCTGCAGAAACTTTGACAATTCTTTTTCTTTCCTCATGACTCAGAATCCAGAAATGTCAGTGCAGCACTGGATGAAAGATGCAAGTGTCTGTCAGGAGCTCAGAAACTCACTGAGCTTTTATACACACACACTGATTAAAGCAGATAGATCTCAGGTGAGGATGGAAGTTTTTGTGTTATCATTCATATTCTCTGAAAAATGGCCCAGAAACCATAAACTCTGCCGGGGTGTGTAAATGTATAAGGACAACTATAAATCCATCTTTGTGAAATGTGAGCATGAAATCCACCACAGACCTGCTCCTGATTGAGCCCGTATGCTTTCTGGAAGTTGAAGGGTTTGGCAGAGTTTGGTATCACAGCGTGGAGCATGTCGTCTCCATAAACCACGATCCTAAAAACAGACAAAACAACACGAGTTCGAATCAAGACTTCAGGCAAAATAATGATGATTTTGTACCAAGTAAAGTTTCTGACACTGACTTTACACTTTTAGATATTTAAGTGAGTAACTCAACTTCACAAGTACAGATTCAGAAGTTGTAGGTGATAGAGGAGCAGTTGTTAAATGTGGCTCTTTGTGTGTGTGTGTGTGTGTGTGTGTGTGTGTGTGTGTGTGTGTGTTACCTGTCGTATGTGTGGTCGTTTTTGTTGCTGGCCGTGGTGTCGACGTCGTCTGCAATCAGCCAGTGAAAGTTCTTGTCGCTGCGGATCCTGATTTCCTTCATTTCTTTCTTGGAGAGGTACAAACCGTCTGCGTTGAAGTCTCCGAGGATCATCACGTTCTGCAGGACGAAGGAGACGGACGAGATTTAGACACGTGAGGCAAAAAAAAGTACGAACAGGATCTGCTTCGTTTGGTGCTTCTAGCTTTGCTACTTTTAACCAGTGATCATCGTTTTTAAGTCATTACTTGCCCTTCTTTTATTTTTAATTTTTCCTCGATAACTTTTTTTAAAAACCCATTTCCAATTAGTTTTATCCTTTTTCAAAGAAATTTGGTCACATACAGTTAAAGTGAAGGTTCTGGAGTGGCCATCTCAGTCTCCTGATCTCAATATCATTGAGCCACTCTGGGGTAGGTTTGGGAAGTTTCTGTTGTCATTATGATTTAAAAAGAGTAAACAATTGGTTGTTGATAAACAGCTTCACCCAACCACTAACCATGGGTGAAATAAAAGTTTTTGTGTTATCATTCATAATCTCTGAAAAACGGCCAAGAAATCATAAATTCTACCGGGGTTTGTAAACTTATGAGCACAACTGTAGCATCCTGCACTGCAAAAACTGAGATCTAATCAAGTCATTCTGTCTTATTTTTAGACAAATTTGTTTCACTATTCTTGATTTGAGCCACATTTACAAGACAAGGTCATAAAAATGTCTCATTTCAAGTTTTTTAAAGACAAAAATGAGGTGTAAATTTCTTGTAGCAAGTAAAAAAAAAATCAGCCAATGGGATAAGATAAAAGATTCTTGTTTTAAGACATCTTTCTAATTTCAAGAAACTTCCCGGGCGAATTCGTCTTAATTTACACCTCATTTTTGTCTTAAAAAAACTTGAAATAAGACATTTTTATGACCTGGTCTGGTGAATGTGGCTCAAATTAAGAACAATAAGACAGTTTTTACTACAAATAAGACAGAATGACTTGCTTAGATTTCTGATTTTGCAGTGTGGGCTGAAGCTGCTCTTTCTGTAACCACTGCAGTGTTTTATTTGTTATTATTTGATGGTTTCATTCTGTTTTGTCACATCCTTACATCCGTCCTCCACTTCCTCTTGACGTGCTGGAAAACGTCGTAAAGCTCGTCCAACTCTTTGTCTGAATCCTCTGGTTTGGTGTGAACAGGAATCATCACCAGGTCCTTCAGCACTGTGACGAGCACAAACACAAAATTACACACAAACAGCTGATTTCCTCATCATCATTCAGTCTTATTGTGAATGAGTGATTTTTTTTTTTTGTATTACATAAACAAACAAGACAACATAAACACAAGATACACCCCACTCGAGTGAACGAGCTTCTCACCTGTATTGAGGCACCTGAATCTCAGGATGTAAGGATCTCTGGCAAAAACGTCTCCTCCTTCGGTCTCTTTGTCATCAAACTGATAAGAACCAACCAAGTCGACCAAATCATCCCTACACAGACACGAAACACATGAAAACTGGAATAAAGACCTTAAATCTTATAATGAATACATGTGATGATCCTATGGACCAAAACGTCTAGTTCTCTCTCTCTCTCTCTCTCTAAGTCGTCCAATCATGACCTCTGACCTGTACAGGAACATGAACTGCTCTTTGTAGCGGGATCGTCCCAAACGGCTGCTGATCTTCAGGGTGTAGTGATGTTTTCTGTTGGATCTGAACAGAGACACAAGAGTCAGAGACGTGTTGACGGCGTTTTGGATGAAAAGCACAATGAAATACACTGCCTGGCCAAAAAAAAAGTCTCCACCTGGATTTAACTGGCAAATTTACCTTAATGCCAACCCCTGAAAACGCACGGACTTGGTTACATTGTGGTGTTTGTTGTAGGAAATAATCCACTAGAAAGAGTTAATATTACACCTGCCAACCTAAATTCCCATGACTGACATGAAACAACATTAACTGGTTCAGGAGTTTTGTTTGTTTTTTTGGCTCTAATCGGTTTAAGAATGTAAATTTTGAGGAGTAATCCAAAACCAAAGATGTTAAAAATACTGTTTCACTTCGGAACAAACCGATTGTGGAAAATTCTAGTCTGAACTCACGTGTTGAGAGCGTTCATGAGAGTTTCTACTGATTCTCCGCTGATGTCCACGACCTCCAGGATCAAAATGATGTCATATCGAGAGATAATCTGAGGGCAAAGAGACAAAAAAATATTTCATCTTTGATTTTCTGTCACTCATAATCAAAAGGTTCAACCAAACTGAGGTTTTTGCAATATTTATAAGTTAACTCTTAAAAGATACCAGTAATACTTAACTAATATTGACACCTTTACAGATAACACAGCAGCATTTATGGAAACCGTCTATCTTACAAGAAGTCATTAAAATTGCCATTTTTTATTTATTCTTAAGTAATCTGCAAGTATTTTACATAATAATAAAAAGCAGACTCTGTTGAGGGTTTAGACTTCACTGTGTCATTAGCTGCAAAGTGTGTGAGTGTGTGTGTGTGTGTGTGTGTGTGTGTGTGTGTGTGTGTGTGTGTGTGTTGTTACCTTAACCAGGATGTTGAGAACATTTGGATCCGACACTTTATTTTTTCCAAACTTCTGGATGTTAAAGGAGGCGATCTTCATGATGGCTGCAGAGAGAAAGAGAGACAGAGGAGACAATAAGACCTGAGGATATTTTTATCTGTCCGAGCGTGTTCAGGCATGTGAAGCATCTCTGGATCAGCTGTTACACCCAGGTGTGTCTACCTGTGTGTGTATGTGTGTGTGTATAGAGCTGTATGTCAACACACACTGGGCCAACAAACACCTGGCTGTTGGATGTTTAATTAAGAACAGGTGGTTTGCTGCACTCGCAGACACAAAAGCACTTCCTGTTATAAATCCAGACGCCACCAAGAGACTCTTTTCTCACACTTTATGAAGGGTTTGTAAATATTGAGACTGAATCCAGTTCCTGCTGCTATAACACGTTTATGACAGAGGAGAGCTGTGACCTGTAGTAACATCCGTGCAGACAGAAGCAGACAGAGCGTCGACGGGTTGTCGTCTCATCGCCGCCCCAGTTTCATAAGAGCGCGCTGATGTCACTTTAACCTGCGGTTACAACCTGCTATTAAGATTTACTGTCTCTGTGTTTTCTTTGTTGTGACATGTTGGGGCTGTTATCAGCAGCAGCATCAACTTCCACTGAACCAAAGATTAGGAAACATGAAACTAGTGGAACAGCTTCCCACCAAAAACACTATCACTCAATTTATTTTATCGTTTTATGTTCAGTGTGTCAACCGAAGAGTTTAGATACTTCCTGATATGAAGATATAAAAGTGACAGTTACTTTAGTTACTTATTAATCCTGTATGGAGAGTCTGTTCACTTTCAATCTAAATCCTCTATATGAAGCCTGTTTTATTTTCATTTTATATTATTCGTGTGATCAGATAAAGTGCAGGAGCTTGTTGTTCCATCCAAACATTTTCAGTTATTTGTTACAGCAGCTGCCAACTTCTGTCTGTATCTGCTGCTGTTTGCATGCTTCCATATATTATATTGTATTATGTATGTTTACAATAATACATAAAACATAGATTTATAATCATTTTTTTAAAACTAAATGGAAATAGAATCTTTTTAACTCTGCTTTAACTCTACAGTTACGTAGCGCTGTTGTGTGAAACGTCACAACAAGCAAACTTTGGGAGTTAGTAGCATAGTCCAATACAACTTCCAATACAAAGACCAAATTTATTTTTTATACTTATAAGGTCTGAAAAATGCTGGAGTCTTAAGAGGTTAAGTTAAAGATTAAGATGAGGCGTATTTCTAGAGATGAGACTTTTTCAAGATCACTTAGAAAGTCCTCACAGCCTCTTGAAGTTAAAACACTTAAATGATTCTGCTTCTGTCACTTAAACAAACCAATATCACAGAGAAGAAACATGTTTTCATGCACAACAGTTACAGAATATGTTGATGCTTGCAGCTTTAATATGTCAGAATTTGACTCCACCTTGTGTGAGAAAAGTATTCTTTGTGTTTTTAATTGTTGCTTGATTTCAGTTTTTCTTTATCAGCGTCTGCAGTTGTTTGTAAATCATTTCAGCTCCATTTGAAGAAGTTTTGCTGAAGTAAGAAAGTGTTTTTTGTCGCTGTTGCTTTAAAGATTTACAGACCTAACTGTGCCTCCACAGCTGTAATTATTGGAGTATTTTTCCACCTTTAGCCTTAAGCTCCGCTCAAAAGGATTTTGCAGTGAACAAAGAGTTAAATTCCAGTGAAACCTGAAGCTTTGAGCGTGCACCTGGATGTCTGCAGCTCTTCACTCAGGCTTTCTGCACTTTACTGCCTTTGTTACAGAAACGGACGAGCTGATAAACTCTGTTTACTGCTGATTAGAGGACGACATTTATTATCCAAAAAAAAGCAATAAAATAACTGAAGAGATCAGAAATGGAGGGAGAGCTTCTCTTAAACTCTAACCTCAGGTTGTTTCCAGAGGGTTTGACACTTTTATTCCCTCTTTTAGAATATTTATACCCGAAAAAGTGGTCAATGCAGCCCCAGTTTGTCAGACAAAACTGGAAAAAACCAAACATTTGCTGTTAGATTTGCTAAAGTTTTGCAGGTTTTATTAACCACATGCACCGTTAGTCTGGTGCTTGTATCCAAAAACCTGTCATAAAGTTAAACGCACACTTTTAAGGATTAGTGCTGGATTAAGAGGAGTTGAATTATTTGTCAGACAGTTTGACAAATTATTAATCTGAGACAGTTTCTTTCCAAACACTTTCTAGACAAAACATTTACCTTTGGGGATTTAATCACCCAGAAGTTTCGAACACAGCTGTTTTAGTCATTTTGAACAGTGTTGGGTATAAATATATTATTTCTTTGGACTTTTTACCTTCCTAGAAAGAAAGAGAAAGAAGTAAAGCCGGGATAGAGATTCAGGTTAATGACCTGAAGTGAAGTTTTGTTTGTGATCCTTAAATGAGGGCGTGCACCTTTAACTGAAGGCTAAATCAGAGGAATCTTAAAGGAGCCTGTCAGAATGATATGGATCTAAAAGTTTTAATAATTTATTCATCTTCCAGGCATCATGACTGTCTGCCAAACCCTTCAAACAGTTTCAATCATGTTGGAGTGTTTTCATTTTACTGAGAAATGTAACTTACATAAGAATCAGGCTCATTAAACTGTTCCACTTTAAATTTATATTAACATATGTGTCATTTTTCTGTCGCTCAGATCTGTTTTTTTTTATTTGACTTCAATAACAATAAGAATAAAATGATGATGTTTGGTGCTTTTCCAACATTTTTAACCCTTTAAAGCAGCTTCAGCTTGTTACAGTCACAGATTCACTGATGAGAAACACACAGAGGAAATAATGAAGCTCACAAACAAAAAACACTCAGCTTCACAACAGCTGCAGGGACAAAAACATATCAGTTATTTTGTGTTTTAGCCTTTAGAAAATGTTTTAGCCTAATGTTTAGCCTTCAGCTCGTGTTTTGACTTTTAGCTTGGTGTTAAAGCCTTAAGCCAACATTTTAGCCTTATCCTATATTTAAGTTTTTAACTCTTGTTTAAGCCTTTAGCTCTGCCTGTCATCTATGTTCCAGCCTTGGCCCGTATTTCAGCCTTTAGCGTATGTTTAAGCCTTTAGAATGTGTTTTAGCCTCTAACTTACATTTTAGCCTTTAGCTTGTGTTTAAGCTTTTAGCCAGTGTCAAAGCTTTTGGCACTTTTTTGAGCCTTAAGCTCATGTTTTAGCCTTTAGCTCATGTTTTAGCCTTTTGCTCATGTTTTAGCCTTGTCTCATATTTTAGCCTTTTGCTCATGTTTTAGCCTTTAGCTCTGCCTGTCATCTGTGTTCCAGCCTTGGCTCGTTTTTTAGCCTTTAGTGTATATTTAAGCTTTTAGACCGTGTTTTAGCCTCTAACTTTCATTTTAGCCTTTAGCTTGTGTTTAAGCGTTTAGCCAGTGTCAAAGCTTTTGGCACTTTTTTGAGCCTTAAGCTCATGTTTTAGCCTTTAGCTCATGTTTTAGCCTTTAGCTCTGCCTGTCATCTGTGTTCCAGCCTTGGCTCGTTTTTTAGCCTTTAGTGTATATTTAAGCTTTTAGACCGTGTTTTAGCCTCTAACTTTCATTTTAGCCTTTAGCTTGTGTTTAAGCGTTTAGCCAGTGTCAAAGCTTTTGGCACTTTTTTGAGCCTTAAGCTCATGTTTTAGCCTTTAGCTCATGTTTTAGCCTTTAGCTCATGTTTTAGCCTTTAACTCTGCCTGTTCTCTGTGTTTTAACCTTTCGTATGTGTTTTAGTCTTTTGCTCATGTTTTAGCCTTAAGCTTATGATTTAGCCTGTAACTTGTGTTTTAGCCTTTAACTTGTGTTTTAGCCTTTAGCTTGTGTTTTAACCTTTAACTTGTGTTTTAGCCTTTAGCTTGTGTTTTAACCTTTAACTTGTGTTTTAGCCTTTAACTTGTGTTTCTGGATTCAGTATCACAACAGCTGTCAGGTAAAAAAAAGTTTCAGGTTTTTGTCTTTCATGTTAATTCTGATCGGACCAGTTTGTTGTTGACTGTCTCAGAGAATGTAAACATGAGACAGTCTGAAGGGTTTGTTTATTTTCTTTGTTTGTCTTCTGTTAACCTGATCTGCTCCTGGCTGATTACAGCTCTACTGTCATTTATGAGCAGAATCTTTCAGTCGATCTTTGACCAAAACATCAGAGATTGTTCACAGAAACCATCAGATAATGACCAAATTACATCAGATGTGTCTCCAGTTCAGCTCTGCTCCATCATGATGTCTGATTACATCCGGCAAAAACAGGAAAAATAGGAGCCCTTTGAATCAGACACTCAAGACTCCTGTTTCTGACAGATTCTGAAGCTGTTTGGTTTTGTCACTTTATTTGTATCCATTGGTAGATTTATTTTGCAGCAGGTTGATGATGAAATCTACTCTGAAATTTAGTTTCCAACTTTAAAGTTTGCTTGTTGTCCTGTTCCAAACATCAGCTCTATGTAGCTGTTCATAAACATGTTACCTTGTCGCGTTGCAACCAGCAAAAACTTGTCTTGAATAAGGAAAAGTAGAGTAAAAAAGAAGATCTACTCTCCATTTATTTTCCAAGACGAACTGAAACAAAAGCACAACTGTGGGGGGATGAGGGCTTATGGGAAGCGGAAGAGATTTTATCCCTAGCACCACTGCTCTTTTTTCCCAGAAAATCCTCAGTTCAGTGAAAGAAACAGTACAAATCTGTACAAAGACCAAGTTTAGTTTTCAAACTTATTAGATGTTACTTATTCCAAAAAGAAAAGTGAAATAAAAAATACACACAAGGCAAAAAAAAACCAGGTCTCAGGAGGTAAAAAAAAGAAAAATAAATGTCTCTAAAACACACTCGGAGGTACATGAATGTAATTGTGTTGTGTAAAATCACTAAAATCACTCACATTTTGCTGATGAAAGAGTCATTTCTGCTTTTTTACCACTAAATTTCTCAGTAAGTGAAAGACGGAGGAGGAACGTGCAGCTGAGTCTTTCTAATAATCACGTACAAGTGCTGTTTGGATACTCCAGGGTTGCTTTATTCCTATTAATTCTTCTTAAAAAGTCTTTATTTTAATACAAATTCAACAAGTGTCATAAAGATTCAAACTGCTCCATAAAGTTGTTGATGCTCTTGTTTGCTTTTGTAGCTCATAGATAACTTCATAAAAACCCAACATGGTGATTTAAAACCAGATTAATTGAAAAGAATTGAAACTTTTTCATGAATGAATGGGATTTTATTCCCTTTGGTAGTTTCTTTCTTTAAGATTTTCCACCCTGAAATAGCTGGAATCTTAACTCTGTGATACTTTTTGGTATTTTTAGATTGAATTTTACATTAAACAGGAAATATAAAGATGAATTCAGTCTTCAAATTTAACAAGTGTTGACTCAAAAAGCTGTGTTTAGATGTTATTGATGGAAAGACGGACACTGAGTAGCTTTACTACATTTAAAATCACTTTGTGTATTTTTTTCTTTGGTTGTTTTTCTTACTTTAAAGATTCTTTGACTCAGAATGACTCTAGTAAACACAGACTTGTACCTGTACTTATGTAACTCGACCTGCTTTCCTTTGAGGCCAACTCTTCTTTCATTGTTGGAAAATATTCAAAGCCTCTCAGGTATTTCTCTCTGTGTGAGGAATAAAAACATTAAGCTTTGTTTGTTTCTCACCTGCAGGAAGAAGACGATGAGCTGCTGCTTGGACCAGGTGAGTTTAATCCAGATAAAAGATCAGAGAGAGGATAAAAAAGCGTCTTTGTGTGACAGTGAGGGCTCTGATACTGTTGAGGGTAAAACATCCTGTAGTGTTTGACTTCATGTAAGGTGATTGGTGCAGAGCCAACCAATAGGAGGAGACATGTAACCCGCCCTCTTTAATGCTTTCCTGTTGTGTGACTGAGAAAAAAAAGTGTGTTTGAAGGAGGATCTATAAATAAACAGAGGCAGAGTGATGGTAAAACATCCAGGTGATGAACAGGTTTTTGTTTTATTACGCTCTTATTTTGTAAAATCAGAAACAGACGAAGAGAAGGGGCTGAAAATGCTGTTAATGTTAGAGGTTAGAGAGAGGATGTAGAGATCAGACAACATGAACCCGCAAGGCATCAACACAACATGGCACACCCACCGGGGGGGCGGAGGGGGGGTTCAGCCCACATGTTCACATGCATTAGCTGCAGTACTAAAACATTTTACTGCAGCTTTAAAGGTTTTTTATGAGAAGAGCTTGAAAAGGAGAAGTGGTTTTGTGCACGACGACCACATGGAGGATAGAAATGTGGTTTGTGTTGTGTAAAAAGAGAAAACTGACCAATCAGAGCTTGAGATGCTTTTACATCTCTGTGTGGGGGGAGGAACTTTCAGTGCATCAACAAATGATGAGAAAAGACTTTCAGTTTGCATGACAAAAGGCCTGAATGACTTAATGCTGCAAAAAAAAAATGCAGATGGTTGTCAACAAACCACAATAAACATGTCTTGCTGTAACGTTTTGTTGCTTTTTTTATCTTTTGCAAATGAGTCAGGTTGAACAAAAGTCTGTTAAAGTTGCTGATGCTGAAAAAACATCTGTTTGGATCATTCCACAGGTGAACAGGTTGATTTAAACAGGTGAGTGTCATGATTGGGTATAAAAGGAGCATCATCCCCAAAAGGCTCAGTCCTTCACAAGCAAAGATGGAGCCAGGTTCACCACTTTGTCAACAACTGCGTGAGCAAATAGTCCAACAGTTTAACAACAATGTGTCAGGTATCGTGAGAAACACCAGTCGAGGTGGAGCCGATAGCAGAATTTAACCCAAAAGGATTTATTAGAAATAAACTCAAAAGTCCCAAACCTCATGAAAAGAGAAAATCTAAGACACAGCCAGAGACACAGGAGACAAGAACTTGACAACACACCTACAAGAAACTGAACTCAAGACAAGGACGATACAGACAAAGGACTAATCACACACAGGTGTGACCTGAGACACAGGTGAAACACATGAGGGCCAATCAAACAGGAGGGAAACTCAAGAACAACTAAGAACACAGGAATAGAGAGTGAACACAAGGGAAAATCACAACAAGAAACACCAGTAAACAACCACAGAAACACTGGACCAAAACACTAAAAGGCAACAAAACCAAAACAACTACAAGAAACAAAAGATTGAATTATCAGACAAT
>RPOG01003792.1:0-18925 GCA_008086565.1 Thalassoma bifasciatum | reverse complement strand
AACAAAACCAAAACAACTACAAGAAACAAAAGATTGAATTATCAGACAATGTTTCTCAACTTTGTCCAACTGCAGGAATTGATGGATTTCATCATCTACAGACCATAATATCATCAAAAGATTCAGAGAATCTGGAGAAATCTCTGCACGTAAGCAGCAAGGCCCAAAACCAACATTGAATGGCCGTGACCTTTGACCCCTCAGGCGGCGCTGCATTAAAAACCCACATCATTGTGTAAAGGATATTAGCACGTGGGCTCAGGAACACTTCAGAAAACCATTGTCAGTTAACACAGTTCATCACTACATCTACAAGTGACAGTTCAAACTCTACCATGCAAAGACAAAGTCACACATCAACAACACACACAAACGCCATTGAGTTGATTGTTGTCTTTGTTTATCTTTCATTTTGTGAATTTTAGTTCCTCCATGTGATAAATGTAGGCCGTAATGTTTTCTTTTCTTTAACTTATATTTGCTTTTTCACTACAGTAACATGAAAACAAACATTTTATACAAACAACTCCCTTCCCATTAATCTAAAACTGGAAACTGACAGTAATACTTTGAACAAAGGACTTAAATAACGGCTAAAATCAAAACAACATTGCTCACATGAATAATTTTGATGGGATTATTGCTTTATCATATTGCCTTTGCTTTACAACATATATGTATGTATTTGATTTATAATAACTGCTTTTATTATCTCTGTAATGTTATAATACACTGTTTTATTTGTTTGTTTGTTTGTTTTTTTCCTCCTTCTTCTTTCTTCCTTTTCTTCTCAACTTTCTGTCACTATTTCAATTACTTTATCATTTCAAACGCCTCCTGTGGACAAGTGTTGCGAATTAGCACCTGTGCTAAGATACTCAAACAAAGCATCTGGTTTGTCCAATGTTATCGTGACGTCCACATCAAATAAACGATAAATATATAAACATTGGTGTCAGTTACAAAGAGTTGATACTCTTCAGATTTTTTGATGAGTTTTAAAGTCAGTCCATTTTTTCCATTTTCTTTGACACACAGTTTGTTGAAGTCTTGATTGTGAATAAAAGTCTCCATATCATGTAGTTTTTACACCATTCTCTCTGAGTAGGAGGGTCTTCCTTACATCATTTTCTTTCACCATAATCTTTTCAATGACCTGTTTTGAAGCTGCTTTTACTTTCTCGCTGTGGCCTGACGTAAACCAACCCGTTGCTATGGGAGTTGTGTGAATTACTTTGGTTTCATGTGTGTTTTTCCACGCAAACGGTGCACAAGACAGAACTCGTCATGTTTTGTTTTGCATTCTTCCACCCAAAGGTACGCTGACTTTATCATCAGATGTCAAAGCAGCATTACGGTTTGTTTTCATGAGATTTATTCTTTAGAACTCAACGCCCTGTGTCGTCATCTTTGACTGACAGGAAATAAAGAGACAAAGTTTCAGCTCAGTCAGAAGAAGAACAGGATGCAGCACTGGAATAATAAAAATATAAATATCATCCCGATAAAGGAACTAGCTGTGTTCAAAAAGCATGATCTTGTTCGGTCTTTCAGGACGTCTTTAGAGATCGAGTTTTTCTCACATATGGCATCAACTTCATCTGAGCTGTAAGTGAAACAAGAACATCCAGGTCTTACAGAGTAATCCGTGTTAAAACCTGGACTTAAAGAACCTGTATGAGGCTTTTTAACTGGACAGACGACTGAGACGAGAATGTTTGAGGTTCAAAATATCCATGAGAAGCTTAGACCTTCGTTTTTGCCTGTGATACTTTGAAATAAGATTCATACACAGCCTGACCAAAAAAAAAATCAACACCTGGATTTAACTGAGCAAATAGATACAAGCCTCCTATTGGATAATTACTGCGATGTGGAAAAGATGTTAATCTGTTTAAGAAGAGTCACATCATTGACATCAAGCAGAGAAAACATCTAAGGAGATTGATGCAGAAACTGCTCAGAAATGTGATCGGACATAAATCCTGATTGATCTGCAATCACTTAAACCAGAGGTTCCCAACCTTTCCCAGCTCAGGGCCCACTCTAAAATCTCAACATTTTCATAAATACGGGAGCCACATGATGCCCTCTCAGACCACCTTTTATACATAAATATTTGAGTATTTTCAATATCCTTTAAAGTGTAACTGAATTTTAACATTTCATACATTATCTTGTATGTTTTGAACTTTATATGACCCCATAGAAAAAAAAAACCAAACACACACAAAAAATAATACTATTTTGGAAATGATTTGGCGGCCCACTTGCAATACCTTCACGGCCCAACTTGGGGCCCCGGACCACAGGTTGAAAATCAATGACTTAAACATTCGGTCAAATGAAATCAAAGAAAAACAACAGTAGAACTCAGGATTATGTTTAATAGTGAAAGTAAGAGCATTTCCACACACAATGCAAAGAGAACTCAAGTGTAGCTTTCAGAAAACCACTAATCAGTAAAACTAACCAGAGAAAAAGGCTTCAGTTTGTTAGGGAGCATAACGATTGGACTCTGGAGGAATGGAAGAAGGTCATGTGGTCTGATGAGTCCAGATTTACCCTGTTCCAGAGTGATGGGCGCATCAGGGTAAGAAGAGAGGCAGGTGAAGTGATGAAGTGCCTACTGTACGAGCCTGTGGGGGCAGAGCTATGATCTGGGGTTGCTTATCAAAACAACACCACAGTGAATGCCAAAATCAAAGCTACAGGCGGTTCGACAAAATATTAGAGTGTGTGGCATTTTTTTTCATGTCGGATTAATTATGTCAATTGCATCAAATCATATCCCATAATATGTAACTGAATTTATAGCATTTTTTTGCATTGCATCATACTCAACTGCATTGTTTTGAATTTTATTTTAACACAGCTTATATAATTTATTGTAGGGTATCACATTGTATCACATCACAACAAATAATATCACATAAAACTACCTTATCAGTTCATTTTGTATCATATCACATCAAATCGTTCAAAAATTGAATCAATTTGTCTCCTATCATTTTATTAAAACCTATCATATCTTATCAAATTGATCAAATTGTATCGGATCAATTTGATTGGCCTGTATCCGACCAGAGTGACCGAATTGTAAAAGTGTCCAATCAAATTGATCGATCTGTGTCCCATTGAATCAAACTGTGTTGTAACAAATTCTATCATTTCATATATATAAAATAGTATAATTTTGCATGAACATTGCATCACATTGTTTCAATATGTCTCTTATCATACCAAATTGATCAAATTGGATTAAAATGTATTTAGTTGATCATGTTTTATTAAAGCGTTTTGTATCTTATTAAATTGATCAAATTATATCTGAACATAACAGATTGACCAAATTGTGAACATGTGTCTTATTATATCAAATTGCTCAAACTGTTTTGTATAAACTTGATTAAATTACAATGCATTGTGTAAAATATACTGTATCATATTAATCAAATCATGTTGTATCAAATTTTTCAAATACTCATCAAATCATTTTGTATCATTTCTGCTTTGATAATTATGTGTTTTTTTAATTTCTCATTATCCATAAATGAAAGTAAAGAGGAGAGATTCATTCATATGCTCTGGTCTTGGGAGGATTTGAAAAAAACAAAAAAACCAAAACATTAGCTCATTAAAACCAAAATACAGAAATGAAAATGATCCAGAGATTTAAGCAGCTTTATTTGTAATCCTGTAAAAAGTTTGTTTTTTTTGTTGTGGTGAGTAGAAGTGAAGTCAGATCTCTAGATTAGAAAACAAACTGTATTAATTCATCTGATTTTTTTGGTAAATTATGTTTTAGATGTCATTCTCAGCTCCTGTTTTGGATGAATGACAAACCCACTGTAAAAGGAAACTCACCTTCATGTAGCTCCGCCTCCTTCTCACCACAAACCAACAGGAAACAGTCTGAAGTTCCTCCTCCAGGAAGTGAAACCAGGCAGCTGAATGTTTCAGGAACGAGGAGTCAAAGGTGAAAAAAAAAACTCCTGCAGTGTTTTTTTCAGGGAGCTATAAATCAACCAGCACCGAGTGACACGTTGTTTAAGATTCCTCCTGCTTTGTTTTGAGTCTGGGTTAAAATGTCGTTCCGGTCAGAGGAGGATCTCACCTGTCCGGTCTGTCAGGACATCTTCAAACACCCCGTCGTTCTCACGTGCAGCCACAGCTTCTGTAAATCCTGTCTGCAGAGCTGGTGGAGAGAACAGCCGCTGCAGGAATGTCCCGTTTGTAAGAGGCGATCGTCGAGAGCCGAGCCGCCGTGTAACCTGGCGTTAAAGAATCTGTGCGAGTCTTTCATGTTGGAGCGAGAGCTGAGAGCTGCAGGGGGAACGGAGGCTCTCTGCAGCCTGCACGCCGAGAAACTCAAACTCTTCTGCCTGGACCATCAGGAGCCGGCGTGTCTCATCTGTCGAGACTCAAAAACACACTCGGATCATAGGTTTCGACCTCTGCACGAGCTGGCTCTGGATCACAGGACGGAGCTGCAGAAATCTCTCAAACCTTTACGAGAAAAACTGAAGATCTTTGAAGAAGTGAGAGGAAACTGTGAGCAAGCAGCGGAATATATAAAAGTCCAGGCGAGAAACACAGAGATGCAGATTAAAGAGCAGTTTAAGAGGCTTCAGGAGTTTCTGGAAGAGGAAGAAGAGGTGAGGATCTGTGCGGTGAGGGAGGAAGAGGAGCGGAAGAGTCGAGTGATGCAGGAGGAGATCGAAGGTCTGGACAGAGAGATAGCAGCTCTTTCAGAAACAATCAGAGTCACAGAGGAAGAACTAAGAGCTGAGGATGTTGCTTTACTCCAGAACTACAAATCTGCAGTAAAAAGACTCCAACAGCGCCGCCTTCAGGAGGATCCAGAGCTAATTTCAGGAGCTCTCATCGACGAAGCCAAACACTTGGGAAACTTGAGCTTCAGAATCTGGAAAAAGCTGAAAGACATGATCTCTTACACTCCTGTGATTCTGGATCCAAACACTGCAAACCCAGAGTTCATTTTATCCGAATATCTGACCAGCGTGAGTCACAGAGAGAGACAGAAACTTCCAGAAAACCCAGAGAGGAACGATTACCACCGCTCCGTCTGGGGCTCCGAGGGTTTTCACTCCGGGACTCACAGTTTGGACTTCGAGGTCGGGGATAATCCAGCCTGGTTCGTCGGTTTGGCCGCGAAGTCGACGCAGAAAAAGGGACGAATGAAATCAGGTTTTTGGCAAATCGAGTTCTACGGAGGGAAATACAGCGCACGCCTCCTCGGAGCTCCACCGGCTGTTCTCCGAGTGAAGAGGAAACTCCATAAAATCAGACTTCTTCTCGACTGGAACAGAGGGAAACTGATCTTCTATGATCCAGAGACCAACACACACATACACACCTTCACACACACATTCACAGACAAACTGTTCCCGTGCATTGGCACTTTGAGCGAACTCCCTCTGAGAATTTCCCCTAAAACAATCTCTGTGACGACTGACTAACTCTGCACTCTCTAATATTTCTTATTAAAGCTGTTTTTCTATAGTTTCCCCAAGATTTGTGACTTAACTTGATGTTGACTCATCTCTGGTCTTTTCCTGTTTGAGCAAAATAAATAATGAAACAATTCCCCAAAAATCTCCTGTCATCTTTTCAGCATCAAATGTGTCACTCATTCATATTTGTCGTTGAATAAGTTAAAAAGTCGGTTTTATTTTGCTACTAACTGTTTGATCTGGTGCTTTCGTTATATTTTTGCGGATCAAAAAGACGACAACAATCGAAATTCATTATATTTCAGTGACAGACCTCAACACTGCAAAAACTGAAATCTAAGCAAGTCATTGTGTCTTATTTTTAGTCAAATTTCTTTTATTATTCTTGATACAAGCCACATTCTACTGATAAGTCCTGGAAAATGTCTTATTTCAAGTTATTTGAAGACAAAAATGAGGTCTGAATTGTTTGTAACAGTAGTTTCTTGTATCAAGACATCTTTATAGTTTCAAGAAACTTCAGGAGCAAATTTTTCTTATCTCATTGGCTGATTTTTTTTACTTGTTGCAAGCAATTTACACCTCATTTTTGTCTTAAAAAAACTTGAAAAAAGACATTTTTATGACCTGGTCTGGTGAATGTGGCTCAAATTAAGAAAAATAAGACAATTTTCACTACAAATAACACAGAATGACTTGCTTAGATTTCAGTTTTTGCAGTGAAAGGTATTGAGTTGAAGCTGAAGAAAGCAAAGGAAATGGAAGGCACTTTTTCAGGAGTACCCCAGGGCTCCATCCTTGGACCACCTCTTTTTTTGCTCCGACATTGGAAACAAGTTTAAAAACTATTGGTTTTATCTTTATGCTGATGATACCATTGTCTTTCATGAATGACAAACCCCTCAAAAAGCCCTAAAATTATTATTTTTTCTCTGATAATGTGGGGTTTTTGTTCTGTTCTGGTTTGGTTTATTGTCCCTTGAAAAAGAGACCTCACTCTTAGTGAATCCTCCCAAAATTAAAACACCAACAAAACAAGGCCCCCAGGAAACATGCAGCTTTTTAGAGCCCAGAGCTTGAGTTGTTTTGGAGGTTGGCGTCTCTTTGTGGCCACATGATGGCGCACAGTGTCAGCTGTTTAACTCCTGACTGCTTCATCAAAGCGCTCAGATACTGGTTGGTCCAAACCTTTAAGTCTGATTTCTTTAAAAGTGAGATGTTGTAATTTGCTGTTTTGTCATTATGGAAGCACAGATGTGTTAGAAAACACAAATCTGCTTTTCTGGTATTATTAGTGGCATCCATTAAACTGTATTTTAATCCACTTGTTCTCCATTCCCCTTTTAGTTTTGTAAACAGAGGAACTTTAAACTATCTCTGCTATATTTTTTGTCAGTCAATTCAAACTTACTAGTGCTGAGATGAAATGCTTTTGTGAGAATAAGATGTTGCATATTTTTAAAAGAGACCTATTTTTTTGTCTCACTCTCATTTCATCTTAATGCATTTTAAAACTCTCCCAAGAACCTCATAACAGTTGTGCTCAAAAGTTTACATACCCCAGCAGAATTTATGATTTCACCATGTAGTTGTTTCCTCTTGGGTGTAAGTCCTCTGGGTGACTGGAATTTAGGATCTTTATGTTTTTATCTTTTGGAAGACCACGTTCTATTTGTTCTATTACTCTTAACCCCTTTTAATGGTAAATTTGGCAGATATATTCTTTTTCTTTTCTTTTTTTTCCTATTTCTATATTACTGGCACTATTATTATTATTAATACCACTATTATTATTACTACTACTATTATTCTTATTATTATCATTACTGTTATTAATATAAATCTATTGCTACTTCTATTATTCTTGCTAATATTGTTATTATAATTATTAATTATCATTATTATTACTACTATTACTGCTTTTGTTTTGTTTTACTTTGTACTTCAACTATTATTTATTTATGTATTTAACACCATGTGTATCGATTTTATATAATGCCTATTTTTTACAAGATGTATCTGTATCTTTACCAAAAAATTAAATAAAAAAAGAGTTTGGGAAAAAAAAAAAAGAAATTATGATTTCTTGACCTTTTTTCAGAAAATATGGATGATAACACAAAAACTTTACTTTCACTCATAGTTAGTGGTTGGGTGAAGACATTATTAACAAACAACTGTGTTTACTCTTTTTAAATCATAATGACAACAGAAACTTCCAAAGTGACCCTGATAAAAACTTTCCATACCCCAGTGCTTAATTTCACATTGCCTGTGAGACTGAGATGGCAACTCCAGAACCTTCACTTTATTCCCATTATAGCCAATGGCAGGTCAACATGGCCTTGTGATCTAGATCATTGTCATGTAGGAGGGATAAGAAATCATCAATTCTGCCAGGGTATGTAAACTGATGAGCACAACTGTAACACCCAACACTGCAAAATATAATCTATTGCAATTTTTCTACGAGGCTTAAGGTTTTGATCTGGAATGTATTTTTATTCTGTTTTAGAGAGGAATAAGATTAAAATTACATTAAAGGACTTTCATTCATTCATTCATTTCATTTATTTCAACAGGTTAAAAGATGCCAAAGTAAATCCGTTGTACAATGTGCTTTGTAAAAAACAAAAGAAAAAAAAAATACAAGAAAAAAGCTCTATAGCAACATTATGCCTTACCCAAAAGGGTGAAGGATGAAGTTGATAAAACTTATCCAGTCCTAACCCTTTGTTATTTTGCTTAAATAATTTAATCTTTCATCGCATGTTTAAAAAAAAGTGAGCAGAAAAATAGAAAGAAAGAATAGACAGCGTATCCGAAAAGTAGAATTGGTCATTTAGGATTCAATAACTTTCAAATTTGTGGTTGGTTTAAACATCCTCAGCTTCCAAAGTCGCACAATTTCACATTTTTAAGTTTTATTTAAACTTTTCAAACACTATCCCCAGAAAATACTGAGACCAACAACGCCTGCAAAAACATGTGGGAACAGATGAGTCTTTTTGTCAAACGACAAGTTTCATTTCCTGCACATTATGCGCTCTGTGCACCCTGAGTGTGTGAGTTTGTGATGTATCTGCAATCCAAAAAAAAAAAAAAAAAGAAGTCTTGATTTGTTCACCAAAAGAGGAAATCCACTCCTGTAGCTCTGAATCCTCACTGGTGTGAAAGGAAACTCGAGCGGTGAGTAAAACAGTTTTCTGATTCTGATTTTTTTTTTAAAAACACAGAGATTTTTAGAATATTTTCACATTTATGAAAGAATTCTTTGTATTGTTTTGTTTGTTAGTTTTCTGCAGAGCATCGTTAGATCTCTCTTCTGACACAAAGACTGTCGATTGTTTTTTTTGGTTAACATAATTCTTTTTTTAATTACATTGTTAAAAGATTTCCACATTTCGTTCAACAGATTGTTTCTACCTTTATATATGATTCTTATATTTGACTTTTTTCTCTTTTCATATTTTCTCCATGTTTATATTCTGTAAAAAGCCGACTACAACTCCTTAATTTCTTATGTGGATAAATGAAATGTGCCTGATTCTTTTCCTTTTAAAGGTTATATTTTTGAATTATTTTAGAGTTTAATGTTGGGAAAAGCTGAGATGAAACAGGACATGTAGGAGAAACGAGCGCATGCTTAAACTCTTGGTTGAACTGATTCTGATTCATGTAAAGCAGTGGTTCCCAAGCTTTTCCAACTCAGGGCCCACTTTTAAGTTTCAAAACTTTCTGCAGTTCATCTCCAACCCCTTAAGAATGGAGGTGAAAAAATAATACCTTCTCAGAGCACTTTATTTTTATTGAAGAGTGAAAATAAAGGAATGATGTGCTCAAACATTTTTGTTACTTTGATATTCTCTGAGCTTGTTCTCAAAAATTCCTGTTTCCTGGTCACAAGCTGTTCATGTTTTGTCCCTCATTTGATGTCACATGACTCATACTTGAAGGAAAAACAAAATTCATACCGTTTTGGAAATGATATGGCGGCCAGCTTGCAATACCTTTACGGTCCACCAGGGGGCCGCAATCCACAGTTTGGGAATCACTGCTTTAAATGTTAAGATCTCTAGAAGTTCACAACGTCTTGGCTTTTATTTTTATCATTTTCAATCTCCTGAATTTCAGTCACAGCGTTTTGGACCATGGGAGGTTTTCATTGGTTGGCGTCTCTGGTGGGCGTGGCCTCACTTCTGGTGTCAGTCCAGTGCAGCTGCAATGGAGTCGACGGGGTCAATGGCTCTCCTGGCAGAGATGGACTCCTCGGAGCAAAGGGACAGAAAGGAGAGCCAGGTGAAAATACAGAATTCACCGGAGTCTTTAGCCCTGTTTTCATCAAGTGATCAGGTTTATATCAGGTTTATATCAGGTTTATATCAGGTTTATATCAGGTTTATATCAGGTATAAATCAGTTTAGTTTATATGGGATCGGTAAAACCTAAACCTGTTTGTTTGCATAGCCAACTGTGCCTTTTTTGTGGGTGGCGTGTAAACCAGATATGGATAGTTGTGTAAGCAGCATACCATGTTGACCCAAATATAAGACTATCCTGGAAATAAGACAACCCCTTTTTTCCAAGACAGATTTTTTAGAAAAAGGCTACTTGATGACAAAATCATGATTTATTGCAAAGAACATTACATAAAACAAGGCAGGCTATTGCTTCTATCATGGTGCCATATCATAGTTCAGCTCATATCACAACTGAAAAAAACCTTATGATAAAAAAAGAGACTACTTTTTTATAATAGTGCAATATCTAGTGCACCCACTGTCACAGTGGTGGGGAAAATGAAACAGTGGGTTACTTCTCTCATAGATCAGGTCTATGTCTTTTTAAAAACAAAAATCAACAGACCGAATAGCCTTATGTTAGTTATCTTATGTGTATGACGATGTCATTTGTGCCATGTGGTCTCAATTCTTCTGCACATTCAATTATGCACAGCAGAGTGCCGTCCCGATGCATACAGACTGTGTATATCTTTAATAATGTCCCTTACAGCCCCTGATACAAACACATGAGTGCACACTTCGCAAAGAAAATAGAGAGTCTGGGAAAATAACAAAATACATCCCCCAGTTCTTAACAGCGTGTATTTCCCCCTTTAACATCAGTGACAGCTTGAAGTCTTTTGTGCTGGTTGTGGATGAGGGTCTTTATTTTCTCAGATGGTAAAACTGACCATTCTTCTTGGCAAAAAGCCTCCAGTTCCTGTAAATTCTTGCTCTGTCTTGCATGAACTGCAGGTTTGAGATCTCCCCAGAGTGGCTCAATGATATTGAGGTCAGGAGACTGAGATGGCCACTCCAGAACCTTCACTTTATTCTGCTGTAGCCAATGGCAGGTCCACATGTCCTTGTGTTTTGGATCATTGTCATGTGTGAACGTCCAAGAAATCACAAATTCTGTAATTAAAAACCAAACTGAACCACTTGGTGGAAACAGGTGTATGGAGATGCTCAAGCTGCCCCCTGGTGGCCAAATATTAACCAGCAGATTTTGTCATTCATCTTTTTGTATCCAGCTGCAAATGCAGAAGATGTCCTGGTACCAGTAACACTCTTGGGGTTGCGAGGGGAGATTGGGAGTCGAGGTCAACAAGGGCCCATGGGTCCTAAAGGGCTCCAAGGAGATCCAGGAGCAGCTGGTCAGCACGGGCGCCGCGGGCCGCCAGGGCCTAACGGGAAGAACACGGGCGGCGGTAACGACTCAACCTCTGAGGAAAAACATTAGAGATGTGGAATTTGGATTTGACTGAAGAGTTTAAATGTGTGTTTTTGTTTGTAGGAGCTCAAAACGCTCAGCAAACTCATTCAGCGTTCACCGCGATCAGGACTGAAAGCAGCTATCCTCAGTTCAAACAGGTTCAGTCCGTCCACACACACACCTTTCTCTGTCACGTTTACCCTGACTTCATGATGTGTGTGTGCTCATTTCTTTGCATTTGTAGAGAATAACCTATCAGAACGTTACCATCAACAACAATAACGACTTTGACCCAAACACGGGGGAGTTCACCTGCAAGACTTCTGGATTTTATTACTTCAACTTCCAGTCTCAAGCTAAGGTACCAGCACGCTCTACCACCGCTTCCTCTTATGGTCAGAAAAGCTGGTTATGCACATTTGTTGGGACTAAAACTGTGTTGGTGTGTGTCTCCAGGTCAGCATGTGTCTGAAGATATTCAGTACGGCTCTGGATAGGCCGCTGGCTTTCTGCGATTACAGCAAGAACGTGGATCAGGTCAGTGACGTCAGGTTTGTTGGGAGAAGCTCAGACTGAAATTAGAGAATCTGAGGCCTCGTAAAATGCAAAAAAAAAAAAAACTCTGAAAAAATTCCTGTTGACATGGAAACAATGAGGGACTTAAAACGCTGTAGCATCATGTCAGGCCTGTAGATGGCGATATAACTGTAGGAGCTGTTTAAACAACAAAGGTTTAGAGGCTGAAGAAGAAGTGAGCTGATCATCTGGAGTTTATGCTAAAAATTTCTTCTCTACTTGCAGAGAAAAGTGCAATAAATGCACATTTTGTTAGAAGGCTGTCAGTAGAATAAGCAGCACAGGAACAAAACCGTATAAACTTTCGGTTGGTTGAAACCGTTTCCATGTAAACAACAATACTGTTTTTGTTTCACCCTAAAACTGTTCTTGTGTAAATGATCCTTTAAGTTTGTGAATGTTTGTTTGTGAAAAGCTAAATGTGAGAAATTCAGATCATAAGTGTGTTTCAGTGCTTTGATAACACATGGTTGTTGTAATTCAGACAGTTAGGGTTGAATTTTCACAATAAAACAACAACAACAACAAATCTCCTCCTTCCATCCATTAGATCAGGGGCCCCCAAACTTTTTTACCGAAATATTCATTAACAGTGAAAGTAACTTTAATGCTCTAATTAAGGATGATTTTTTTTTTTTTTAAATAATAATACAGGTGAAAAATTAGTCTCTAAATTTAGTCAAACATGCTTCTGGCATCATTACAGACCTATAAGGAAAAAAAACTCAACAGGGAAAAACATGTCATGACTTTAGAGGCAGAATCAGGATCTGAACTTTATAATAAATGTTTTAAAGACGATTACAAAATCATTTTTTAGCCCCCGAAATTTCAGCTCCATTTCACAACTTCACCATTTCATGCATCTGATCTGGTGTTTTCTTAAGTGTTTTTTAAACTCTTAATATTAATGAAGCACCTTTTTGCATCACACTACAGCTGTAGAAAAATTAAGAGACCACCACAATTTTTTCAGTTTCTCTGATTTTGCTATTTTTTGCTATTTGCTTGAGTAAAATGAACATTTTTGTTTAATTATATAAGCCACCGACAACATTACTCTCAAATTCCAAATATTGTCATTTAGAGCATTTATTTGCAGAAAATGAATAAAGGTCAAAATACAAAAAAATCCCACTGTTTTCAGACTTCAAATAATGCAAAAAACAGGTTCATATTCAATTTTAAACAACACATTATGAATGTTTTAACTGAGGAAGAATTCAGAAATCAATATTTGGGAGAATAACCCTGATTTGTAATAACATCTCTCATGTTCTCCACCAGCTTCACAGAGGAGAGTGATGACCACAGCCATGGTTTTTATACATTTCCTCGTTAAATAAGATTTGTTTCAGGTGATCCCCTCATCAGCACCTTATTAGGTAGAAGCAGGTAGAAACAGGTGTGTTTGTGTTGGAATTCAACAGACACTGCAA
The DNA here is from genome assembly GCA_008086565.1 of Thalassoma bifasciatum. NCBI lineage: Eukaryota > Metazoa > Chordata > Actinopteri > Labriformes > Labridae > Thalassoma > Thalassoma bifasciatum. Next base: position 5,715 of record RPOG01003792.1, on the reverse strand, counting down.
TGGAAAGACTGTCATATATGTAGAGATGCTGATTTCTGAAAACATTGCAGTGGTCTCTTAATTTTTTCCAGAGCTGTATATGCAGTTCTTAAAAAAAAAATAGTTTTTGAGTGTGGATTGTGCAGAACTTTAGCTTTATAAACGAAGCTTATGCAAAGTCCACATTTTGTGAGACATTATAAACGTTACCAGATAAACTTTGGTTTTGTTTGACACCTAAAAAAATTGTAAATGCAAACAATTAGAAGAATCAGAATCAGCTTCATTGCCAAGTATCTTCATGAAGCATACAAGGAATTTGACTTTGGTTTTAACTGTGCTCTCTTTGTACAAAAGCAGATATGAATACACATGAAATATCAAATATATCAAAAACAGATATAAAGTACAAATTACAAATATAGAAACTTTGTACTAAAGGAAGAAAGAAAAAATAAATACACATTTAAATTAAATGGTGCAATGAAAATGTGAGAGAGAATGTGCATGAGCCTGAGACTTGACAGGGTTAGTAAACATGACAGAGTGTTTTATTTTTTTTAAATCTTAACTGTTAATCAGATTAATGAGTCATTTAAGTGACATAATTAATACAGTATAAAGTGAAACACCTGCTTTAGGTGATGTTTTCCCTTTGGGTCAGTTGTATGAATGAATTTGAAAAGCTTCATTAAAGGTGGAGCCCTAACTCTTCACGTATTGTTTCGTCTTATTGTGTTTCAGGTTCTCTCGGGCGGCGTGGTCCTGGAGCTGGCGGTCGGTAAGAAGGTTTGGCTGGAGTCGTTCCAACGAGAACAGACGAACGTGGAAACTCGAGACACTCGGGACAAACGCATCACCTTCAAAGGCTTCCTGCTTTTTTAATAAAAACAAAGCTGAAAAACTGATATCAGACACTTTTTCTGAATCCATCTGCTTTTCCTCTTTAAAACTGTTTTTGAAGTTTATCTTTGGTTTTGAATGCCTTCAATAAAATTACACCAACTGATGATGTTTATGCTTTGATTTCTTTACATCATAATAAATTTAGTGTCATTTCATTCAACACTCACACCCTGAGTTTCTTCTTCTGCTGTTTTTTGAACATCTTTTTTAATCAAATACTAAAAATAACAGAAAACATCATCAGAATTAGAGAGGAATGAGTTGAGAAAATACACTGCCTGGCCAAAAAAAAAAGGTCCCACCTGGATTTAACTAAGCAAATAGGTACGAGCCTCCTGTTGGATAATTACTGCATGGGTGATTATCTTTCAGCTGGAAACAAGTTATTTAACCTCAGTAACTTCTCATTTCTTAAAGGACCATGGAGACAGACACATCCTTAAGGGTCAAATCATTGGCATCAAGCAGAGAAAACATCTAAGGAGATTGATGCAGAAACGACCAAAACTGGGTTAAGAACTGTCCAACACTTTATTAAAAACTGGAGGGATAGTGGGGACCCATCGTCTTCCAGGAAGAAATGTGATCAGAAAAGATCATTTAAATGTTTGGCCAAATCAAATGGAAGAAAAACAACAGTAGAACTCAAGAGTATGTTTAGTAGTGAAAGTAAGAGCATTTCCACACGCACAATGCAAAAGGAACTTAAGTGTAGCTTTAAGAAAACTACTAATCAGTAAAACTAACTGGAAAAAAAGGCTTCAGTTTGTTAGGGAGCATAAAGATTGGACTCTGGAGCAATGGAAGAAGGTCATGTGGTCTGATGAGTCCAGATTTACCCTGTTCCAGAGTGATGGGCGCATCTGGGTAAGAAGAGAGGCAGGTGAAGTGATGCACCCATCATGCCTAGTGCCTACTGTACGAGCCTGTGGGGGCAGTGCTATGATCTGGGGTTGCTGCAGTTGCTCAGGTTCAGCAACAGTATGTGCTCAAAGAATGAGGTCAGCTGACTACCTGAATATACTGAATGACCAGGTTATTCCATCAATGGATGTTTTCTTCCCTGATGACACGGGCATATTCCAAGATGACAATGTCAGGATTCATCGGGCTCAAATAGTGAAAGAGTGGTTCAGGGAGCATGAGACATCATTTTCACACATGGATTGGCCTCCACAGAGTCCAGACCTTAACCCCATTGAGAATCTTTGGGATGTTCTGGAGAAGACTTTGTGCAGCGGTCAGACTCTACCATCATCAATGCAAGATCTTGGTGAAACATTAATGACACACTGGATGGAAATAAATCTGTGACATTGCAGAAGCTTCTGGAAACAATGCCACAGCGAATGTAATCAAAGCTAAAGGCGGTCCAATGAAATATTTAAGTGTATGACTCTTTTTTTTTGGCCAGGCAGTCTATTATCAAGATGTTTTTTTTCTACAAGTTTGTCACAATTTCATAAAACGCTTTAAGTCAGTCGAGTTGCATTAAATGTGATAACAGTTTTCTTCCACGTGACGACACATTTTTGCAAGAAAATTCAGATAAAGTGCAGGAAGTGAAGTTAGACTGAGAATCTACCATCAGAAAACTTTACATAGAATTAATTAAGTTACCGTTGGTTACATGTGGACTTAATGAGGACATTTTAGTCCTCAAGCTGAACACCCAAATGTTATTTTCTCTATATGTCAAACAGCATTAATTTCTAATTCTGAGACAAATTAACCACATACATCCCTGACTGTGCAGGTCGATACTAAACTGTTTTTTCCTCCGATACCAGATTTTATGCTCTGTTCGTGCAAGTTTGTCAACTTATTTCAGTTTCTGTAGAAAAAGAGGAAATAAAACTAGTCAGCTTTCTTTCCTTCTCCTCCTTTCTCTCAGATTTGCAGAACTTTAAGTTTCATCCTCTGAGAAAATCTGATCATGTAGAAGTCGCTGACTGTTTTTTTTTTTTCTTTCAATCTGTTGTTTCCTCTTCTGGCTTCTGCTCGACTCGCGGCTTCAGCTCAGTTTGCTGTGAGCTGTTTGAGATCCTTCGCTTCTGGTCGGTTTCCTCAGGTGAGTTTCAGACATTTATTACATTTAAAACCTTCGATGATGAGCTGAAGTAGCTGTTTCTAAGTTTCTATAGATGCATGTTTGACATTTTAAAAGAGAAAAAAGTGGGTTGGAGAGATTTTACTTCATATTTTATTGCTCAAAATGAAAAATACTTCAAATATTTCAGTCAGATTTATTAGTTTGAGCAGCTGAAGTTGGAACGTGTTTGTCTCCTTCTCCTCTTTCGTCCTCACGTTACTTTGGTTTCCTTTATTCTTTTTCTCTCCATCTTTCCTTCCTTATTCCCTCTTCTGTTCTCAGTTTAATTCATTTCTCCTTATACCCATCCTCTTCTTTGCATCCTTCCTTCTCCATCTTTTCTTTTCTTAGAATTAACTTCTATCCTTCCTCGTCTCCTCGTTAGATCACCCATCATGCATCGTGTCCTCCTTTTCCTCGCTCTGCTCTCATTGGTCACACCCCTGCTGGATGCAGGCGACACGTGCTCGGCTTCAGGGATGCCAGGAATACCAGGTGTGTGTGTGTGTGTGTGTGTGTGTGTGTGTGTGTGTGTGTGTGTGTGTGTAAATGAATGAATTTTGATTTATGACTCATCTTCAAATCCTCAGGTATCCCCGGGTTTCCAGGCAAAGACGGTCGAGATGGACTGAAAGGAGAGAAAGGAGACCCAGGTAACACACACACACATACACACACACACACACACACACACACACACACACACACTCACACACACACACAGAGCTGGAGGAATCATCTATTCCAGTTAAATCTCTGGCGTCACAGGAGCACCGTGGCGCGGTGGTCTTGGCCCTCAGAAAGGACTGAAAGGGGAGCCGGGGCTGATGGGATACAGCGGTAAACGAGGTCAGAGCGGTGACATGGGAGAAGCGGGCGACCCGGGCAAGCCTGGACCTCAAGGAGACCCAGGAGATGCAGGGTAACTNACACACACACACACACACACACACACACACACACACACTCACACACACACACAGAGCTGGAGGAATCATCTATTCCAGTTAAATCTCTGGCGTCACAGGAGCACCGTGGCGCGGTGGTCTTGGCCCTCAGAAAGGACTGAAAGGGGAGCCGGGGCTGATGGGATACAGCGGTAAACGAGGTCAGAGCGGTGACATGGGAGAAGCGGGCGACCCGGGCAAGCCTGGACCTCAAGGAGACCCAGGAGATGCAGGGTAACTTTTTTTTTTTTTAACTCATTATCAGAAACACACTTTTACAAACCGAGCTTCACAATCTACAACCCCAATTTTAATAAAGTTGGAACGTTGCTTAAAATGTAAATAAAAACAGAAAACAATTATTTGCAAATCCTTTTTAATCCATATTTTATTGAACACACCATGAAGACAAAAAGCTGGGACAGGTTCATGTTTCCTCTGTTTCATCCTTTTTCCTTTAACAACACTGGTTCAGTGTTTGTGAACTGAGGACACTAATTGTTGAAGCTTTGGAGCTGGAATTCTTTCACATTCTTGTTGATGAACAACTTCAGTTGATCAACAGTCCCAAAGTCTCTGTTGTTGTATTTTGTTCTTCATAATGTTCCACACATTTTCAATGGGAGACAGGTCTGGACTGCAGGCAGGTCAGTGTCATAGCTGCACTCTTCTACTACGGAGCCACGCTGTTGTAACAGGAGCAGAATGTGTCTTGGTTTCATTGTCCTGCTGAAATAATCAGGGACGTCCCTGAAAAAGACAAAGTGTCTTGGATGCAGCAGATGTTGCTCCAAAACCTGTTTGTACCTTTCAGCATTAATGCTGCCTTCACAGATACTGGGACACTTACCCAAAGAAGTGCACAAAACCTAAAAAACAGTAATGGAAACTCCAAAAACTTCTCAAATTTGGAAAAATAGTTCTGACGCTCTCATGAGGTGGGTTTTTCACAGAAGTTTCCGTATTGAAGTTTATATCAAAGTGCAATGAAAACACTTTTGTCACAAAAACACGTCACTGTGTGGACATGAACAACCGTCTTCTCTGTGAACTCGACCACACATACAGACTCTGGCGCCTCCATCTGTCGACAACATCAGCAACAACCCAACAACGTTCATCAAAATGTCAGTTCAGCTCTTAAAATGTTTGTGGTATCCATGGTTACCGCTGCTTACAGTTCTCCTTCCTTCTTCCACATTCTGCAAATTAAATCTCATGAGATTTTACTCAAGCTGTGATGCTGCTTTTGAACTTTGACCTGAGAACAATCCTGATTGTTCTTTCCCTCTTTGGCCCGGAGGACACCACGTCCATGATTTCCAAAAAGAGTTCTGCAGCGTTTGTGTGTGTTGTTGATGTNTCTCTCCATCTTTCCTTCCTTATTCCCTCTTCTGTTCTCAGTTTAATTCATTTCTCCTTATACCCATCCTCTTCTTTGCATCCTTCCTTCTCCATCTTTTCTTTTCTTAGAATTAACTTCTATCCTTCCTCGTCTCCTCGTTAGATCACCCATCATGCATCGTGTCCTCCTTTTCCTCGCTCTGCTCTCATTGGTCACACCCCTGCTGGATGCAGGCGACACGTGCTCGGCTTCAGGGATGCCAGGAATACCAGGTGTGTGTGTGTGTGTGTGTGTGTGTGTGTGTGTGTGTGTGTGTGTGTGTGTAAATGAATGAATTTTGATTTATGACTCATCTTCAAATCCTCAGGTATCCCCGGGTTTCCAGGCAAAGACGGTCGAGATGGACTGAAAGGAGAGAAAGGAGACCCAGGTAACACACACACACA
>RPOG01003791.1:12465-53484 GCA_008086565.1 Thalassoma bifasciatum | reverse complement strand
TCTCTATATCATCTCTGTTTCATCTCTGTTTCATCTCTATATCCTCTCTATATCATCTCTGTTTCATCTCTATATCATCTCTGTTTCATCTCTGTTTCATCCCTGTTTCATCTCTGTTTCATCTCTATATCATCTCTTTTTCATCTCTGTTTAATCTCTGTTTAATCTCTGATTCATCTCTGTTTCATCTCTATATCATCTCTGTTTCATCTCTGATTCATCCCTGTTTCATCTCTATATCATCTCTGTTTCATCTGTTTCATCCCTGTTTCATCTCTTTATCATCTCTCTTTCATTTCTATATCATCTCTGTCTCATCTCTGTTTCATCTCAGTTTCATCTCTGTTTCATCTCAGTTTCATCTCTGTTTCATCTATATCATCTCTGTTTTTAATCTCTGTTTCATCTGTTTCATCCCTGTTTCATCTCTATATCATCTCTATATCATCTCTGTTTCATCTCTGTTTCATCTCTGTTTCATCTCTGTTTCATCTCAGTTTCATCCCTGTTTCATCTCTATATCATCTCTGTTTCATCTGTTTCATCCCTGTTTCATCTCTTTATCATCTCTCCTTCATTTCTATATCATCTCTGTCTCATCTCTGTTTCATCTCACAAAGTAGAGACAAAGTAGAGTCAAAGTAGAGACAAAGTAGACAAAGTAGAGACAAGATAGAGACAAAGTAGAGACTAAGTAGAGACAAAGTAGACAAAGTAGGGACAAAGTAGAGACAAAATAAAGGTACTACAAAGGCACCAGCACCTGAGTGGTCGACTACATCAAGCGGCGGTCGACTCCGAGCACAGACCTAGGTTCCTCTGCCACCAGACTCTGTTTCATCTGTTTGAAATTTGCCTCGATGTCTTTCTTCACGTCGTAAAAAGCCTGAATCCCCCTGAAGGAGCTGACCACCTGCTGCAGAAAGAAGAGCAGGAACCTGGAGTCAGAATAAAGATGGAGCATGGAGCTGGTTGTGTATCAGTCGTGTTCTCGTTCTTACGTAAATGACCGAGAGCTGGTGGGCGATGTATTTGTGACTCCCCAGGTGTCTGATGTCTTCTTCCAGCTGCTGACTCAGCACCAGGAGCTGGTTCAGTTTGGCAACGTGGAAGAAATATTCTGTAGAAGAAGAATTAAACAGTTAATTAAACAGTTTCATGAGACGCTTTGTGAAAAGAAACTTTTCATTATCAAGGAGAGTAAAAAGTTCCATCATTAGCTTTAAAATCTGTTATTTAAACACAAAGCAGCAAAACTGTGAAAGTAAAACATCACTTTAATTAAAGATTTTGAAGGAGACATTTTCTAAAACATAAACAAAAATAAAGTATCAAAGCCAGTTAAATATATTAAAATGAAAAAGTGGCTTTGTAAAGACAATTTGAAGAGTTAAAAAGTCAACATTTCTACTTTATATCTTAATTGACCGTTTCAAATTTTGATTTCATCTCAAAATTTTGACTATTTTCTCAACATTTTCACTTTTAAATCTAAAAACATTGACTTTAATATTTCAAAATTTTGACTTAATTTAGATTTTTTACTTTCTTCCCTCATAATTCTAACTTCTTACGTTGTTATTTGACTTATTACTTATTTACTTTTTACGAATTGACTTTGTTTTTCCTCATAACTTTGAGTTTAAAATCTTAAAATATTGACTTTTTTTCTTTTGATTTTGACTTCATCTAATAATTTTGACTAATTTTTTCATCACTTTCCTTTTTAGAAACTGGACCAATCTCAGAATTTTGACTTTCTTCTCATATTGGTAACTTCTCATGTTGATAATTGACTTTTAGTTTCAGGATTTTGACTTATATCACAAAATTGTAACGTCTTATGTGCTATTTCATTTTTTATCTTGAAATTTTGACCTATTGTCTAATAAAGTTAACTTCTTATGCTGCTTTTTTACTTTTTTTTCTCAAAATTTTGTCTTTTCACTTTAAAATTTTAACTTCTTATGTTGTTATTTGACAATTAATTGTAAAATTTGACTTTTTTCAGTCAAAATTTTGACTCTTTATCTCGCAATCTTCCCTCTGCAGTTCAGGGATTGGAACAACTTATTTTTACTTTTAATGTTCTGTGGAACAAGCTGAGAAAACCCAAAACAGTTTTGAGAGTTTCATAAAATCCCCAGGGACATAGTTTTACCACCAAAAATAATCAGACATGTCCGTGAAAAAGAGGCGTGTACAAGTCAGTGAGCAGAGTGAGAGTTTCCAGTTTTGGGGATGATTTTTTTAACCCCTCAGACTTAAATCCACTCACAGAAAAGTTTCTAAACGAGCGTTTAACAAACTAAAATAACGTTTTTTTTACCGTCCATGGGCGGTTTCTCCAGCATCTCCACGGGGCTGCCCTGGATCAGAAACACCTCCACCCGAGGAAACATCACAGACAGACCCGTCATGTCCAAATAATCCTGGAGAAACAAACGTTTACGGTGAATAAGTTACAGTAGAAAGTTTTCAGATTGTTGTTTCAGGTGTTGTTGGTGTGTTACCTCCAGCTGAGGCATCGGCTTTGGTAGGTGTTCAAGGCACTGCAGCATCTGGTCCAGAATATCTGATCCTGGAGGAGAAACATCACAAATACATGAAAAGGAAACAGATGTTTTTACATTCTTTTCCAAATAAACACAATAATTCACAGTAAAAAAATTCCTTTCCAATGATAATCTCTTCCAAAAAACAGTCGAAAAGCTCAACATTAAACGAAAGCAGCGATGATCCTTTGGAAACATGCAACAAAAAACAGAGCATGGACCTAAATGTACACAACAGAAATATTTCATAGATGGATAAGTGGGATAACAAGGGGAACCTTTCTGATTTAAAAAAAAAGCTCTAAAATCCAAAACAGGCTTTACTACACTTCCTCACAACTTTGCAAAATGGACATCACAGAAAAAAACATCTGTGTTAAATGTGGTTCTGCAGATGAGACTTAAATAAAATCAAAGACATTTAGTTTGATATAACAAAAAAAGCACTAACTCACATTAATTCAGTCATTCCACTCACACCACAAACATGTAAACTCAGAGACCTCCGTTAATTATGTTTCCTCAAAGATCAAAACTATGTTTCTCTGTGTGCACGGTCACAAAAAAGTCAGCATGGCAAAGTGGATTAAATCTGACGCAGCATCTCTTAAAGAATGGAAATAACTGCACAACTACAGTGAAGGTGAACAAAAGTGGCTTTCACAGAAACATGGGATTCACTGGAGAAATATTTAACATCACTACAGCGACGAATAACAACAAAGATCTTGATTAAATATGATGGTGAAATGGTGAGGCTATAATTTTACAGTGTTTTACTGTCAAAATTAAAACAGTTATTCTCATTATATTACTGTATACACTTCTTCGATTTGCTGTCTTAGTTTAGGTGAAACATTTTGTCTACAAATGTGCAAAGAAAACCTTCCTTTTTGACCTTTTTATCTTCCACTTAAAGAGATCGGTGTTCCTACAATTAAGAAAAGTTTTGGTTGTTTTCTGACACCGACCTTGAGCCTGGAAAGTGTCGGACTCTTCTGGGCTGCAGCCTTGACCCAACTGCTCCTGAAACTGAAACATCAACAGAGTCAGATCAATATTAATAACATAAATAAATATAAATAAAATGTTTGCTGCTTTTTTCACATTTTTGGAACATTCACTCTCAATTTTCTCCCCAATGTTTATTTGTTTTTGCCCATTTTTGACACTTTTCACTCTTTTTTTGTCACTTTGGCCCCATTTTTTTTGCAACAAACTGACTATTTACCAAGTTAATCCCAACCTTCCTGCCATTTCTGTTGACTTTAGCTGGGTTTTTTTGCTTGTTTTCCCACTTTTCACAGTTTTTCATCATTTTTTTCAACATTTTTGCGATTTTCTGAATTTCTTCAAGTTCCCTCCAAAATGTTCATACTAATTTTTGTTGCTTTTTGACCATTTTAGTCACTTTTCACTCTTTTCTTTGCCACTTTTGGATCATTTTTGCAACAAACTGACTATTTTCAAGTTTGATCCCAACCTTCCTGCCATGTTGGTTGACTTCAGCGTTTTTTTGTTGTTGATTTTACCACTTTTCACTGTTTTTCATCACTTTTTCCACTATTTTTTGCTACTTTCTGAATTATCTAAAGTTCCCTCCAAAATTTCCTTGCGATTTAGACACTTTTCACTCTTTTCTTTGCTACTTTTGGTCAATTTTTTAAAAATACATGCTCACTATTCCCAGATTCACTCCCAATTTAAATGCATTTTTGCCCCATTTTTGCCATTTTTCACTCTTTCTTGCCACTTTTGGACCATTTTTTCAGTTTTTCAGTGGGTTTTTTTCCTCTTTTTATTGTTTTTATCATTTTTTCCCACTATTTCTGCCACTTTCTGAATTATTTCAAGTTCCCTCCAAAATTTTCATACTAATTTTTGTTGCTTTTTGACCATTTTAGTCACTTTTCACTCTTTTCTTTGCTACTTTTGGATCATTTTTTCAAAACTTCTCACTATTTCCCAGGTTCTCTCCCAATTCAAATGCCATTTTTGCCCCATTTTTAAAACACTTTTCACTCTTTTTTGCAACTTTTGGACCATTTTTGGAATAAACCGAAAATTTTCCAAGTTTATCCCAAAACTTCCTGCCATTTTGGTTGACCTTGGCAGTTTTTCGGGGGGGGGGGGGTTCCACTTTTTTCCACTATTTTTGCTACTTTCTGGATTATCTAAAGTTCCCTCCCAAAATTTTCTTGCTCATTTCTGTTGCTTTTTAGCTATTTCAGTCACTTTTCCCTCTTTTTTTTTTACCACTTTTGGACCATATCTTTCTACTTTTGGAGTATTTCCATATCTTATCCCAATTGAAATGTGAATTTTTGTTGCTTTTTTGCAATTTTTACCCCCTCAAACTAAATGTAATTGCTACTTTTGCTGTTTTTGCCTCTTTTCTCCACTTGTATATTTACTTTTGTAAAGGTAGTTTGCAACAGTTTGTCTCTTTGGTTGAGTAACTCTGGTGTAGAACAGAAAACATCTACTGCAAAAACTGTTTCTGATGTTTTGACACATTTCAAGTTATAGAAATATTTCACTGTCTGTGATTAGAAAACTGCAACAGGACATATTGGGATTTATTCTAATTTGTGTTTTTCAAGCTCTTCTCCTGCTCCATGATTTGACTTTTAATCAGAAGCTGCAGAATCTTGAGGTAAAACCTTGATGTAGGTGAAGTTGAGGTGAGTTTTACCTGCTGCATCTGAGCCCTGATGAGGAGATCCAGCTGACCACACAGACACAGCATCTCCACACCCACCTGCTCCGGACTCAGCTGCACCGGCATCAGGGGCCTCTTCACCTGCAGCTCCACTGACCACACACACACACACACACACAGCAAGATCAGTCACACACACTTCACAGGTGCAGCGCTGCAGGCTGCAACAAGCTGCATGACGTCATCTTTGCAGCATCTCTGTACCACAGCTTTTAAGGAGGAGGAGGAGGCTCAGACTGAGGAGGGGGGGGGGGGTCAGACACGGGTCCCACAACAGAAGCAGACAGAAAAACACCAACACAGACTGAGACAGACTCCTACAGGAGTCTACAGCAGGTGCAGCAGGTGCAGCAGGTGCAGACTCACCTTTAAAGGCGCAGTGAAAGGCGCAGGGCAGACACAGCGGCTCACTCAGCTTCACTGCCATTTCTCTCTGATTCTCACTGATTCTCCCCGAAATTTAAGGCTCATCAAAGCCATCAAAGATGCAAAAACATCACAGATTCATTTTCATTTCAAGGCATTTCTCCAGGAGCAGCAGAGACCGGCGGAGAGCGCAGGAGAAAGTCCGACTTTGAGGCTTTGGTTCCGGCTGAAAAGCTCCCGGTGGTGACGTCGTTCATCTCTGATTCATCTTTGATTCTCCTTTAATTCTTCCTTTTATTCTCTGCGCAGGTGTCGGAGCTGCTGAGCTGCAGAGAGGAGCAGAAACAAACCTTCAGTCCGTGGATCCATGAAGCTTTGCGCGGAATAAAACAAAGCCCACGCCCTTCGCAACAACCACGCTCTGATTTCAGCGAGCGCGAGCCCACAGGATGATGATGATGTCATCTTTAGGGAGGAAGGTCTCAGCATCATCATCATCATCAGCATCATCAGCTGAGGAGCAGAATTAATCTTTGCATTTTACCCCAATGTTGAAAAAAAAAAATCAAGGTCTTTAAATTTTCAGTTTTAAAAATTCTCAGCATCTCAAAAAAATCCATCTAAAAATTCTTAATTTAAAGAGTCAAAGTCTTAAGGAATTTTTAGCTGTTGTTTTTCTTCTAATCCTTTAATTCTTTCACTTCTTGTTCATTTTTTTTGCAGTCAAATAAAAAACCCTGAATAAATTATATATGTATGTGGGTCAATGACAAAAAGATGGTCTAAAAACTTATTTCCAAGTTTTTAGGTTCATTATTTTTATCATAAAAATTAAACTCGTGGGTTTTTACAGTCCACCACGTTGGTTTATATACTTTTATATAAATATATAAGGACAATAAAAAAGACACACTTTAATAACCGTTCATAGAGAGTTCACAGACATCACTGAGTATGTAAAAGTAAAACACACAAAGTAAAGAAAATAAACACTTATAGATAAATAATTTGATGTTAAAAAAACATTTTATAACATTTTACAACAAATAATATTCTTATAGTGATAATGTATTACGACTAATAAAAATAATTAATATAATAGTATGTATGTGCATTTTCGTAAAAAGTTATCTGACAGGATTTTCGGTCATCAGTTAAAAATTGGAGAAGAGATGAAAAGTTTTGCTCCTTTCTGCTCTTTTTTTGTAAAAGTTAAGAGTTAAATCAGTGAGTCAAAAGTTTGTTTTCTTTTCATATTGCTTGCAAAATTGAAAAGTTTCTATGTTTTCATTTTTTTATTTTTCTGTAGGTTCTTTTTGTTTAGTGTTTTCTTTCATATTTAGTCTAAATACAGATTTTTGGTCTGTTAAATACTTGATATTTAACTTAAAGTCAGCTGCAGCACAGCATCATTCAAATAACCTGCTGTGCAAATGTTGCTTTTTAAAATCCAAAAGTTTATGTTTTCTGTTCATATCTGTTCACACTGTGGTGCTAAAGTTACAGCTTTGAATATCATTAACTTCTTATAATAATTCAGGTGTCTGAAAAATTTGGAAAAAAAGACTGAATTGATTATTCTAAGGAGATATGTTGAGCACATAACCATGAAGTTTAACTATCTACCATGTTTATCCACCTTATTATACCAACCTATTGTTTAGGGCAGTGATTCCCAACCTGTGGTCCGTGGCCCCCTGGTGGGCCGCGGAGATATTGCAAGTGGGCCGAAAAATCATTTTCAAAATAGTCTGAGTTTTAATGAAAGGTAGTTATATAAAGATACAAATGTACAGAATAATGTTTAAATATTAAAACTTGGTTACATTTGTAAGGATATTCAACATGTTCGAACGTTTGTATATAAGAAAAGTCCTTGAAAGAATTTCGGGTTGTACATTGTACTGGGGTTTAAATTGTTTTGGGACTTTAAACTAATTTGTTTACAACATATAGGGTTCTGATATTAGTGACTGGGTTGTAAATTGTTCAACAATATAGCACCCGTTTACTGAAAATGGAAGACCCGAGTCGTAGACAATGTAGTAACTGGTCAATAGTGTAAAGCCCAAAATAATGATTATTTTTCTTACTTTTCGGGTCTTTGTTACAAATCAAGCGCTAACAAGGCGCTATACAGCCCCCATAATTATATGGTCAGAGGTGGGCCGGGAAAATTTTTGAGACTTAAAAGTGGGCTCTGAATTAAAAAAAAGTTGGGAACCACTGGTTTAGGGTGTTATTTTATTACTTCTGTCCCATTTATTTTCTTACTGCTGTGTCGTATTGAGAGCTACGTTTAATCAAATCTGATTCTAGTTAAAGAGAAGGCACCTCCTTTAAAATAAGACACTACAACAACAGACTTCTGTTTCTTTATGTTGTGTTTTAAAAACAAACACCAACACTCAGATGTGTTGGCATTAGGAGCAGAAATAAAAAACTCCTCCTGAGTAAAGTGTAGGATTTGAAATTAAAAATATTCGACCTGATTTTGCAGCACAAAGTATCAAGAAGAGGTGAACCCATGAGCTTGGTGTTTCCACTTCTTGATGGTTTAATTCTTGGTTCCCGCTGTAGAAAATCCCGAAGCACAAACCAACTGGAGGCTTTGTTTATTAAATAGCAAAGTCAGGCAGGTTGTTTCAAATCAGCTCTTAATAAAATACAAGTGACGTATAAAGTTCGATGCAGTTTTCCAGTATCCAAAGTGAGAGTTGGAAATAAAAATGCAGACAAAGGAGAGAGAGGCAAAGAAACATTTGGACAGTGTGCTAAGGAATATATCTCCTGATACTAAAGTCATATCAGTCTGGCGTTATAAAAAAAACAAAACAAAGACGTTCTCTAGAAAATCTAACTTCACCTGATTCTTTTCAAATATACAACAATGTACATGTTTTTGTAAACAACCATAAATTCAATAGATAATCTTGTTTACAAATGCACCTGAAGGAAAAATAACATTTATATCCTTTTGCATGAAATGACCCCGACGGTCGACGGCGTGATGAAGTCGTATCGTGGCGTCGGACGTCGACAGCCGAGCGTTTGTTCGTCCTTTTGGATCAAACTTCAGCTCAGAGGTTCAGAAACAACGTCTGCTCCGTTTGACATCCTGAGTCCACAGTCTGTTTAGTTTGGTTGGTTTTATGGCTCTGGGTCGGTTTTTACTGACGGGTGCCGGGCGGGAGGGAGAGGTTCGCCATCAGCTCGTGAACAGACGCAAATATCGTACACTCACCTGGAAAACGACAAAAATACAAACAACTTTAGCAGGAGACAAAGGAGGCAGAATTTTCTACATATCAAAAAATCTTTGAGCTGTTAAAAAAGGTTTAAAACACACTAATGATTATTTTTGTACAGGATTAAGTGAGTTTCCATCAAATGTTCGTTTCTCCAATGTTTGCTTAGGGGATGCAAAAATGAAAAAATTATTGAATTATTGAATTATTGAACACGCTATAGCAGTGATTCCCAACCTGTGCATCGTGGCCCCCTGGTGGGCTGCGAAGGTACTGCAGGTGGGCCGCCAAGTCATTTTCAAACTGGTGTGATTCTTTTTGTTTATTGGGGTGTTATTATATAAAGACATAATATACAGAATTGTGTTTAAAATGTTAAACCTAAGTTACGTTTTCAAGGATGTAAAAAAATTTTTAAATATTCATGTTCCTGAGGGCTGCACAAACCTTTTTAGTCAAGCTTTTAGCCAAGTGTTAGTTATTTATTCAATTAGTCCAGATCTTAATCTATTTTAAGTCATATCATCTTTATTTATTTATCTATTTTACAATTACATATCTTCTTATTTACTGCTTTTATCTTGGTTGTTTTACTCTCTTATCTTGATCTCCTGATATCGTTTCCTCAGTTTGGAAACACACATTTTAATTACTGTGATATTCTTATACACCGTGGCCTTATTTGGTTTTATTCATATGAGTAATTCTCTTTTTGTAAAGCATTTTTTGTATAAAAAGTGCTCTATAAATAAAGTCTGATCGATTGATTGTATGAAAAAGTCTTGAAAGAAGACATATTAGAGCCCGATGTGTAACAATGACCTGAAATATAATTTAAAAAATCATGAGAATGGCCACCACTTTGATTTCAGTGTCTAATATCAGTTTTCAAAAATTAGTCCTTGTTCTGAATTTCCTGCATCAACTCGTGGACGATTCTCTTGGAGAATCGGTGCAGTCGTAGGCCCCATCCACACGAAGACAAATGAGGTCATACGTTTTTTGCTGAATCTGCGTATCATCCATACGAAGACGGCGTTTTGTTGGTCTGTAAACCATCATTTCTGAAACCAGGTTCCAAAGTGGGAAGATTTAGAAACGTTTAAACTGGCTCTCTACAACTTTTCAGATACGCTGACGTCATATTTTCACATCGTCATTACTACGCATGCGCCACAAGCATCACTATGGCAACAACAACAACAACAATGGCGGCGTACTCTGTAGCGTATGTGTTGATGAAGCTGGTGACCCTGCTATCCCTTTAGCAGCTAAATCTCCTTCTTCTCAACCACCACAGAGTTAAAACAACCATAGAGGACACAGTACGGCACAACTTTAGCCAAAAGTCTTCATGCCACTGTTTGTTCTTCTGTTTCCGCTTGTTTCATATCGTTACAGCGCCCCTAGAGGTCTGGCAGGTGTTTTACAGCGTCTTCATGCGTATCGAGTGCATTCATACAGACGCACACATTTTCTGAGACGCCTTCATCTTTATGACGATCGTTTTGGAAACTGTGAAGCGTTTTGACTTGGTGTGGATGGGGCCTGAAACTGAGCTGAAAGCCTCACCCGGTCTGGCGGGGTGCAGCTCGTTAAACCTCTTGAGGATGTTTGAAACCATGAGCGCTGCGGCTCCGGACGAGCTGTGCTGACGGGGGATGTCGGCCTGCTGCGTGAGCCCGGTGGCCATGTCGTAGACGATGGGCACGATGATGCTGACGGGCTCCTGGGGCACGGGGATCCGCTGGGTCAGCTGCAGCTGTAACACAGATACAACACAGTCAGGTGTGTGTGTGTGTGTGTGTGTGAACCATTGACTGTATATAGAATGGACAGCGTGCTTCCACCTGTCACCGTTCTACGTATTTGAAGCCAAAAAACCCCGTTTCTCTAGCCGCCATTGTGCAGCCAGAGTCTGCGCAGTAGAGAATTTCCAGTGGAGCCAAGTAAAAAAGAGAAATAAAAACATTTATTTCTTCTTCTTCAGAAGGTTTAGTCTCCTTTTGGCTCTTTCCTGAAGTTTCTTATATCCCCGATTAAAACTACTCACGAACGGCAGCTGTCAACTATCGTAAAACGAAACTTATATCGCGGTTTTTAACGTCCAATAACTAATGAGAAACTAACTTCTCAGAAAAAAAACACCCGAACACCATGCAGCCAGATGACATCATCATACCACCTTAGAGTAAAGATGAGAGAAACGTTTCTACGAGGTATCGTAATTTTTTTAAGTTTTCCCGGCTCATATCTGGAATACATGGGGAGGCGGGGCTTATGACCTATACTGCAGCCAGACACCAGGGGGCGGGGCTTATGACCTATACTGCAGCCAGACACCAGGGGGCGGGGCNAAAACTACTCACGAACGGCAGCTGTCAACTATCGTAAAACGAAACTTATATCGCGGTTTTTAACGTCCAATAACTAATGAGAAACTAACTTCTCAGAAAAAAAACACCCGAACACCATGCAGCCAGATGACATCATCATACCACCTTAGAGTAAAGATGAGAGAAACGTTTCTACCAGGTATCGTAATTTTTTTAAGTTTTCCCGGCTCATATCTGGAATACATGGGGAGGCGGGGCTTATGACCTATACTGCAGCCAGACACCAGGGGGCGGGGCTTATGACCTATACTGCAGCCAGACACCAGGGGGCGGGGCATCTGCTGGAGGCTTCAGTGTGAGCCGAACGTTGTTACATCCACTCATTATACAGTCTATGGTCTGGATAACTAAAAATGTACCTTTAAGTAAAGCAGCTTTAGACCACCCAATCCAAACACCTGTAAAAAGTGGTGAACAAGAAACTTAAGCAAGGCAGAAACCCTGGGCAGCACCAGGCCTCATCCACACAGAGTCAAAACGCTTAACAGTTTCCAAAACGATCGTCATAAAGATGAAGGCGTCTCAGAAAATGTGTGCGTCTATATGAATGCACTCGATACGCATGAACACGCTGTAAAGCACTTGCCAGAGGAGATCCCCGCGACATTGCTATACTCCCTTTGTTCGCCTTTGTCTTCTTGTTTGTCACCCGTACTTCTGAAAACCGATTTCAACACGGCATGACACAGGAGATACTAACAAACAAGTTGAGACACCACCAACTCTTCTTCCTCTAAATCGACGATTTCCCTATCGTCCCAGTGGTCGAAGTAGTTGTGTATCGCTACATCGTACGCCGCCATTGTTGTTGTTGTTGTTGTTGCCATAGTGACACTTGTGGCGCATGCATATTAATGACGATGTGAAAATATGACGTCAGTGTATCTGAAAAGTTGCGGAGAGCCAGTTTACACGGAGCCACGTATACGGCGTTTCTAAATCTTCCCACTTTGGAACCTGGTTTCAGAAATGATCGTTTACAGACCCACAAAACGCCATCTTCGTATGGATGATACGCAGATTCAGCAAAAAGCTTATGACCTCGTTTTGTCTTCGTGTGGATGGGGCCCCAGAGTCAAGAGAGAAATGATCAACTGCTGCCAGGTTATTCTTTGTACGTGGGTTCAAACCGCACTTTGTGTCATACTAGAGATTTAAGAGGAAGCGCAGTGACAGAGATGATACAGACTTCCTTCAAACAGGCAGAAACCTTAAGCACGACCAGAATTATGCTTGAAAAGTCACCTGCTGCCACCAGATAATCAAAATCATTCCCATAAATCAGGTTTTCATCGTCGTCTTTGTGATTTGATTCTACAATAATCGACATAAAGAGACAGAGTTATGCCCAATTCACTACAACAGGTAGAAATGTTCGGCAGGACCAGAGTGAATCTGGAGGAAGTCATCTGCCTGACCATAAACAATCAGAAAACTTTGCATTAACAAGTTGAGACTTTTATCTTTGTAAAAATAATTCCCAGAGACCAAACATCTGCAAAATTCACTCCAACGGGCAGAGACCTCAAGCAGGACCAGACTTACTGGCTCTTACACATCTGTCTGACCTGATAATAACACCTAACATAAAGAGCTGATCCAGCCTTTTTTATTTGTGATATTGTGTAGAAACTCAACCCAAAGAGCACTTTTCTTAAAGATACAACATCCATGAATCAGTTTTTGGCTTCAGCAAAGAGACTTGAGGCAGAGAAATCGAACAGAACTGGATTAATTCATCAACACTAATTCGCCAGGATTAGAAAAAGCTCACTTAGAGCTGATGCATCCAGGGTGTTTTTGACTCCAAAGATTTAAGGCCAGGTCCCTTCAACTGTTTTCATATCCGGAATTAAAGAAGTGAGAGTTTTAGGGTCACGTGATTGTAGGAAACGCAATAATTCTGCCGCAAAAATTAAGTTATAATCATTAACATCAATCTGATAGAGGGAAAAAAACACCAGATTATCTACATTGTGTTTTACAAACAGTGGACGAGTGATAAGAATCAGATTATATTTTCTCTGTTTTGACACTACGTTGAATATCTTTTGGGTTTTTGGCTTCTACAAAGAAAACAATTTTCAAATCAGATAAAAACTTTACGAGGCGAAATGACATTTTAACTGCTTGGTCCTTGACAGCCTCATCAGAAGAAGCTGCTGAACACTGATACTCTGCTTCTTTTGTGCCCCCTCACACACACACACACACACACACACACACACACACACACACAGCTCCCCTCCTTCCGGGTGGATAGTGGAAAATACTGACCCCACACACGCCGAGTGAGACAATGACCCAATAACGGAGAGAGCGTGAACCTGAGAGGCGGCGATGTAAAGGCATCCCCCGGCCCAGATTGAGCGGGGATCTTCACTTGTTTGAGTAGTTGGTGACACCGATACCCTCCGCCTGTGTCACACACAACTTAGTGGTAACCGAATCCGCCCGCAGGGCCCCAACTTACTACTTCCATCTTCCCTCCGCTGACAGCTGACCATGGGGAGTGATGAATGGAGAGGTCACATAGCCGGCCGAACACACNGGCGGGGCTTATGACCTATACTGCAGCCAGACACCAGGGGGCGGGGCTTATGACCTATACTGCAGCCAGACACCAGGGGGCGGGGCTTATGACCTATACTGCAGCCAGACACCAGGGGGCGGGGCATCTGCTGGAGGCTTCAGTTTGAGTCGAACGTCGTTACGTCCACTCATTATACAGTCTATGGTGTGAACAGGTGGAGCTGAGCTGGTCAGAAACTTACGAAGAAGAGCATCTTGGACTTGAGGACCACAGCGATGGTCCCTGGGGGGGCGATGGGGGGAGCGCTGGGCGGGATGGTGAGGCAGAACTGGACGTTCCACTTCAGCTGTGCCGCCTGGTCAGGGAACTGGAAGAAGAAAGAAAACGTGTTAAATAAAGTTTCTTTCTTCCTGCGGCGTCCTCAGTCAGTGATTTCTCTGCACCCACCAGCTCCAGCTTCATGATGCGCACACAGTCCCTCAGGATGTTGGTGGGGGCCCCCAGCAGCTTGGTGAAGGCATTCAGAGTGTTGTACTTAAAGGGAGGACCAGCGACCTACAGAGGGAAACAAAGAAAGAAAGAAAACTTCAGATTTCAGCTTTAACTGACAAAAAAACTGACGTCTAATCAAGAATTTGTCTTATTATCAGCAAAAAAAAATCTTTTTAGACTCAATATGAGCCACATTTACCTGACAAGTCCAGAAAAATGTCTTATTTCAAGGTATTTAAACACTAAAATAATGTTTCAATTGCTTGTAACTAACAGAAAAAAATCCACCAATGTATTAATTTGAAGAAACTTGATGAGCAAACTTTCTTTTTCCTCATTTCAAGCAACTAAAACATCATTTTTGTCTTTTGACCCAAGCAGTTCCTGGTCTTTTTCTTGCTCTTGTCGTATTTTTACGCCCTGTGGTTTCATTTTTCAGAGATTCAAGGAACTTTATTGTGATGCCAGCTCATATTCACATGTTAGTGGTATAAAAATTAGCTGTTTTTTAAAGCCTAAATTAAGTACACGGTAAGACAGTATAGAAAAAAATAGTAAAAATATGAAAATACTAAGAATAGAAAGAACAAAATGAAGTCCTGTACCCCAATATATGGCTAAAGTAACTCAATTATATCTTGAAGCATTGTAACAACATGTCAAAGCTAAACATCATTAAAGGAAAAAGGCAAAAAAGAAACAGATTTTCTCTGATTTTATCCTTTTGAAAATGAAAAAAATAAGGGATTAGTGTATAAAACACATTTTCAGGTGCCTCAAGCCAAAGGAACAGTAAACAATCGCCAATTTTTGCTGATCTTTGGAACATTTTTGCCACTTATTTTTATTGCCACTTGCTATTTTTGCTACTTTTCAACACTTAGGTTGTTTTTTACAGTTTGGCTTTTTGTTTGAGCAGTGTCGAGAAAAACTGGCGTAGAGTAGAAAACATCTACTGCAAAAACTGTGACTGATGTTCTGACGTATTTCAGGTTAAAAAAATATTACACAGTCTGTAATTAGAATATTGCAGCCGGTCATGTTGTGGTTAAATTGTGATGAATTGCTCAGCCCCTAAAAAGACACAAACGCTTGCTTGGAGTTCAGTTTTCTCTCAGTGTGGATGTTTCAGACTCACCCGAGTCTCGAAGAACTTCTCCAGCACCTGAAGCTCCTCCTGGGACCAGGGACCCGTGTTTTCTGGAGTGACTTTGAGCTGCAGCGTCTGATAGTTCTTTGGGTTGAGAGCCACGCGACATTTCAGGACGTCGGTTTTAAACATGATGACCCCCGGCTCGTTGGAGTTGACGATGGATAACTGAGAGTAGAGAGAGAGAGAGGACAGAGTCAGAGAAATCAGCAGAGAAGTTAAAGTCTGTGCAGGATGATGTTTGTCGTACGTTGGCCTCCTGCTGGATGATCCTCTGTAGGTGCCGTCTCATGATGACCGAACCCAGAAAGCGCTCCAGAGGCGAGCAGAGGTAGCTTCCTGCCAGGCCCGGGACCAGGCACGGAGTGGGGGAGGGAAGCAGGAGCACATGCAAGGCATTGTGGGTGAGGATGGTGGGAATGGAGGCGGCCCAGGGGCGCTGAGGTAGCTTTCGGGGCGGAGGCATACTGGTGGGCATGACCTGTGAACCTGAACCAACGACAGAGAGAGGAAGAAGAGATGACGCCACAGGAACTGGATTTATCAGAAACTCAACTCTGACTTTAGGTTAAATCTTTCAAGATGATCAAAAAAAAGGAAATCTGCAGCAGTTTGACCACCAGAGAGCGCTGTGAGGTTTATTTCCAAGTGTTTAAGGATAAATATTTGTGTATGTGGGTCAAAAAACGTATTTTTAAAAAGTTCTTTAAAAAGTTCTTTGAAAATGGATAAAAACATATTTCTGAGAGAAGAATTATGTTTTCTAACAGATTTCAGTAGTTGACCAACATTTCAAAGTTTTTAGGTTCATTATTTTTTAGTATTTTTAATTTGAGCACCCAAAAATGTCAGGTGGTGCAACCAAATATATGAAAATATATTTACATGTTCCTGTTATTTTTTCTGTGTGAAATTATTGGCAAGTATCTCTCAAGTGTCTGTAGTGACTCATACATTTTCATTTTGTGTGTTTCATTTCTTTTATTTGTGAATAAGATAAATAATTTGATGTTAAAATAACATTTCACATTATTACATTGGTTGTACCACCTGACATGGAAATTGTTCCAGTCACCAATGAAGTGAAAAAACCTTTTTTATCAGTATTTCAGAGAAATCTACAAACTTTTCCACTTGGTCACAAATGTCATTTGTCAGTTTAGACGTTGCTCTTTCAGTCAATATGTGGTGACTGTAGTAATTTAATTCTTTTTGAGGCCACGGATATGTGGTTCCCATATATACAGTCGAGAACACACTATTTATCCACATGTAAATGTGATGTTTTTTTTCATCTATTCAGGAATGCAAGTGGCTCTGTTTATCTTTTAAAACACAGTTGAAAAAGTTTTAAGTTTGCACTTTATCAGTCCATTGTTGGTGTTGATTTATTATTTATTTGCTACATTTTTGTTGCAGAATAATTTTATTAAAGACACATTTTCCCTCCCAGAGTAGGCTCTTTTTAAAAATTTCTTTTGGGAGCTAAGTCTATTCAAGGTGCAATTCACATCTGAGGGAAACTAAAAATTTCAAACTTCACGAAGAGAAAAATGCAGTGCCAGTTCATGTCATGTATCCCTGTAACTGCACTGTTTAAAGCTAAAGTTTTTGAAAAAACAAAAGAAAAATTTGTTTCGAATAACCTCTGTCATTTGTACTTATTGTTTTCTTTAGTAATAAGAAAAAAAAAAAATATGGGAAAATCGTAATTTGATTTTTTATGAAAAAATCTGAGGTTTTATTTTTTAGGCCACGTCGCCCAGCTCTAACTTCAACACTACAAAAACTGAAATCTACGCAAGTCATTTTCTTATTTGTAGTAAAAACTGTCTTATTTTTCTTGATTTGAGCCTCATTCACCAGACCAGGTTATGAAACTTCTTATTTCAAGTTGTTTAAGGACAAAAATGGTCTGAATTGCTTTTCACAAGTCAAAAATTTCTGTCGATGGGATAAGAAAAATTCAGCCGTAAAGTTTCTTGAAATTAGAAAGATGTCTTAATACAAGAAACTTTTTTCTTTTGACTTGTTACAAGCAATTCAGACCTTATTTTTGTCTTAATATAACTTGAAATAAGACATTTCCCTGGACTTATTAGTTGAATGTTGCTCATATCAAGAATAATAAGACAGTGAACTCACTTGAAGTCAGTTTGATCCTCTGTTTTTTTATCATATAGTGAAATCAACCTTTAGTTTTTGTAGCTTCCAAACACCAAAGTTTGAAGACGGTGACAGCGACTTACTGGTCCCAGCCCGTGGAGAGTGAGGGTCGGGGATGGGCGAGTGCAGTGATGGATTACCAGGGGACATGCCGGGGATCCTGGCCCCTGGAGAAGGCCCCGAGACCTGGGGCGACCCCGGCCACTGGCCCCTGTTGCTGGGAGACACCATGGCGTACGGGGAGCTGGGGTCCAGAGCGCCTGAGGAACCGGAGAGACGACAGCGATGAGAAACGGAAAATCAGAGTGAGAGAAAGAAGTGACGTGCAGAAACCAGAGTGTGACCCTGAACTTTCTAAAGCCTGAGCGTGCTCTGTTTGACCCGACAGACCAGCGTTGACCACCACCTGCTGCTGCGGCTTCTTACCGTGGGGGCTGGCAAAGCTGGTCTGACCCATGGCTATGCCCAGAGACGACGGGGACGGGGTGGGCCCGAAGGGAGAGGGCGCCCTCAGAGCTCCACTAGGGGAGCCAGAGGCATGGATGTTCCCTGCACACACACACACATACACACACACCAAATGGCTCGTCAGACTCTGAGGTTGACAAGTTCTCTTTGCACACACACACACACACACACACTCACACGCTCATGTACACACTCTGAAGCAGGGCGGAAGAGCTGCAGTCTGCGGCTGGCGGGCTGAGATGGAGGAATGAAGGAGCTGGACTAAATGCATGCTTTGTTCCCTCTCTGCGAACGGCGAGGCGTGTGTGTGAGTGTGTGTGTGTGTGTGTGTGTGTGTGTTGCATGAGAAACAAAACTCATCTCATGGATTCACAGAAATCAAAACGGGCACACATGGTTGTTTTATCGCTGTCTGTTTTTGGTGTTTACACAAAATACTCCGACAAAAAACACAAAACTCAGCAGAGCAGTGGATGAGAACGACCGAGGACACGGGCCAACTTTAAAAAAAAGGAAATTTTCCTGAATTAATCACATAAATTAACAAGAATAAAGTCACAAATTCAGGAAAGTAAAGTCATAGATGATAAAATTTAATTCTTAATCTTAGAAGAGTGAAGTCATAGTTTATAAACAAAGTGATAAATCTACAAAATAAAATTCATAGACTTAAATAACCACTTAATTCCTGTTAATCTATGACAAAAGTCTCACAAATATATGACTTTATTAATAGTTAGGTCAGTAACATTATTCTCGTGATTTTACGACTTTCTTCTCTTACACTTAAACATTTATTCTTTTCAAACTATGAAATAATTTGTGCAAATTTATGACTTTTTTCTGGTAAATCTATAACTTTTTTCTCTCTAAATTAATGACTTTATTCTTATGGATTAATATCTTCGTTCACATAAATATACGACAACTCCTCTTTAAATTTATGACTTGAATCTAATAAATATATGACTTTTATCTCCTAAATGTATGACCTAATTCTCATAAATTAATGAATTTCTTTTCAAACATTTGTACGTTTATTCTCCTCAATCTATGACTTTATTCTTGTTAATTTATAACTTTATTCCTGTAAATCTATTACTTGATTCTCTCTAAGTTTGTCATTTTGTTCTTGTAAATGTATGACTTTAATCTTTTAAATTAATGACTTTTTTCTCTTTAATTCACAACTTTTTTCCTCTTTGAATTTATGGCTTTATTTTCTCAAATCTATGATTTTATTTTCGTAAATCTATGACGTCATCCTTGTAAATCTATGACTTTGTTTTCACATATCTATGACGTTATCTTTGTAAATCTATGACTTTATTTTCACATATTTATGACGTTATCTTTGTAAATCTATGACTTTATTTTCACATATTTATGACGTTATCTTTGTAAATCTATGACTTCATTTTCACATATTTATGACTTTAATCTTTTAAATCTATGACTTTATTTTCACATATTTATGACGTTATCTTTGCAAATCTATGACTTTACTTTTAACATATTTATGACGTTATCTTTGTAAATCTATGACTTTATTTTCACATATTTATGACGTTATCCTTGTAAATCTATGGCTTTATTTTCACATATTTATGATGTTATCCTTGTAAATCTATGACTTCATTTTAACATATTTATGACTTTAATCTTTTAAATCTATGGCTTTATTTTCACATATTTATGATGTTATCCTTGTAAATCTATGACTTCATTTTAACATATTTATGACTTTAATCTTTTAAATCTATGACTTTATTTTCACATATCTATGATGTTGTCTTTGTAAATCTATGACTTTATTTTCACATATCTATGATGTTATCCTTGTAAATCTATGACTTTATTTGTAATTTTGTGACTTAATTCTCATAAATTTGAGATAAATCTTGAATATTTTTTCTTCATACGTGGCCTTTATCCTCCGTCGTAGATGAAAGCAGAATGAAGTGATCAAAAACAGTTTGTGGGTTAAATCTCGTACGTTAGCTTCACTCACACATGTCAGACATCGTGACGTGAGGCGGCGTTTACCTGGTGACTGTGTCGGCATCATCGACGGTGACGGAGTTACGTTGGGGTGGTAGTTTGGCGGCGGTGAAGTGAGCGGAGGGTAAACGCCTCCTGCTCCTCCTCTCATCGGCTGCGGCGGCTGTGGAGGTTGTAACTGGTTTATCAGAGTTTCCACCACATCCACCGGCGAGGGCGGGTTGTCGTCTTCGTTGACGGAGCGTCTGCGAGCGTCCTGGTTACTGTCCACGAACATGTTCAGGAAGGTCTGGACAGAGAGGAGAGGATTCATCATACCACACGTGTCTGAGCTGATAAAAACTTCAAATCTCTGATGAGGAGGAAACTGTGATTAAAAAAAGCAAAAACTCAACACTGCGTTTGTTGTTTCATTCCACACAAACTGATTTGAGGGTTTAATGCCAGGACAAATTCTTAGAAAACAGCAACAACTTCTCAGGATTTCACGAATGACTCCACAGAGATGAAAAGAAGCTTGATGAGTGGAGAAGCTTAATTTATCCTTTCAGACTCAGAGTTTCCTGTTTTTTTCATCATGATCTGAGTGAACTGGCTGCAGGCGGGCTTTTCATTTTCAAAACAGACATGAGAGTCCTGGAAGCCTCAAATATTTCCAGTTTTTCAGGATGTTTGTGGAAAATTAGGGCTGAACGATTTTGTAAAAAGATCTAATTGCGATTTTTCTGGCAGATATTGGGATTTTCTTCAAATCAAGCTTGAGTGAAGTTTTCACAATGTACAGAAAAATTTACGAACTTGACAGAAAATTACATCAAAAGCTTTTACTCTAATGCAAAGATGAAAACTGAAAGTAAGAATTGTTTCTAACTTTTAGATAAAAGGACAATATTTTAAGAACAAAATTCTGAGAAAAAAAAGAGTCCAAATTTTAAGAAATCAATTTAACATTATGTGAAAAAAGTTTAAACTTTCACATTTAAGGTCAAAATCTTGAGATAAAGACAAAAGTCTAAGATGAAAAAGTCAAAATTTTCAGATTAAACATCAACATTTTGAAATAAACGTAGAAATTTTGATGTAAAAAGTCAAAATTATGAGAAATTAAGACAACATTATTAAATATATCTAAATTTTTGAGAAAAAAAAAGATTTTGAGATAAATTGTTTAATTTCTGACCTTAAAATACAATTCTTTCCATTTCTAAACTGGACTTTTTAATTGTACTTTTAGTTATAACGACTGAAAAACAAAAAGAATCATCTTTGACTCTTAACTTTTGAAAATGATTTAGTGCAAAATATCCTTAATTGTGTTAAGTGAAAAAAGATAAAACATGTAATAATTTAATACAGACTAAGTTCAAAAAGCAATAATAAAAAAATATTCAAAACAAAATTCAACAATGCCGAGGACAAAAGGATCTTTCCCGATAATTTAACACACAGTCGATCAGAAAACGATAAATTGTTCAGCCCTAGTGGAAAGCAGATGAGTACAGAAGCGTGTTGCTGCCACGGTAGAAAAATAAATGATCTCATTATTTCATGATACCAAATCGTCACGTATAAACGAAATAATGCAGCATCAGGAAATAACGACATAATTCAGTATCACAAAACAATGAGATGATTTTTTCTGCGACTGTAGCAATAATACGCTTCAGTAGATGAAACATTACTGATACAAAAAACAAACAAACTGCTGTGTAAGAAAGAGCTTTAGTAAAAACAGATTTTCTCCCTGGGTTTGATGAAGTATTTCTGACTGTGGTACCTTGAGTCCAGGAGCCGGGTAGAAACCCTCCACGATCTTGGTGTTGTCGAACAGACTGTAGGCGCCGTCTCTGATGGCCACCACGCCGCGGCTGCGACAGTAGATGTCGATGCAGTACATGTTCCTGAAGGCCAGGCGGATGTGAGTGGGCGACTGCGGGAGGATGGAGAAGCACTGGTAGGCGGTGTTGGTGCGCTGGGTCAGGCCCAGCATGGGCACAGTCGGTAACTTGTTGATAGCATTCAGAGGAGCCTGTGTGTCAAAAAGCACCTGAGGAGACAAAGGACAGACAGAAACATTATTATTATCGTTATTTTCCAGAACATTTTCAGACGAAACAGAGACGAGTTATCACGTCATACACAATCTGTCTTCTTCATTCTTTGGATTTGCTCTTCTCTGCAGTTGTAACTTGTATTTACGGGTCAATGAGGTGACGTCCCCTTTTTTCGTCCGAGTGCAATATTTCCTTCCATCATGAATTGAGTATTTCATCACATGTATTTCTTTATTCTATGAAACCTGTGTTATTTGAACACATCTTTAAACTATTAAAATATAACATGTTTTTTTGTGTGTTAGTTCCTCAAACCCCCAAAATGTCAGGTGGTGCAACCGTCCTGACAAGTATCCACAGTAATTAAACTCTAAAAATTGAATGTCAGTTATTGTAAATGGAAATTAAAAATACAGTGGCATTATTTTATGCTTGAACCTTTTTAAATAAAACATTCTTTGCAAATAAAAAGAATTTTAAAGCTGTTGAGAAATGTAAAAAACTTTTGTCCCGTAATTTTCACCTTGTCAAATGTCAGGGTGGTGCAACCGTAACATTAGACTTTTATTTTAAAGTGAAGAGAATAAAACAGGNTTCCATGTCAGGTGGTACAACCAATGTAATAATGTGAAATGTTATTTTAACATCAAATTATTTATCTTATTCACAAATAAAAGAAATGAAACACAAAATGAAAATGTATGAGTCACTACAGAAACTTGAGAGATACTTGCCAATAATTTCACACAGAAAAAATAACAGGAACATATAAATATATTTTCATATATTTGGTTGCACCACCTGACATTTTTGGGTGCTCAAATTAAAAATACTAAAAAATAATGAACCTAAAAACTTTGAAATGTTGGTCAACTACTGAAATCTGTCAGAAAACTTAATTTTTCACTCAGAAATATGTTTTTATTCATTTTCAAAGAACTTTTTAAAAATACGTTTTTAGACCCTCTTTTTGTCATTGACCCTTACACAGATTGTTTCTGTTTGTTACCGTACTATGAAGAATAATTATGCCAAATAAACCACAGGATAATGCAAACATACCCACACACAGCTCAGTGTCCAGCATTGTTGATGAAAAACACAACAGACTCACGGCTGAAAATGCAGTGAAGCTTCTTTTTATCAAAAAGCACCTGCCTTTAACTTACACAAAATAAGTTGAATTGTCACGGAAAGAAATTGTAAAGACGTGTTGATCACTTGAGATACTCTGCCACTATTTTATGTAGCAAGTGACAATTTTTCACTCAGTTTTTTTGGCAATATGTGTGGTAGTCAGCACTAAGTATATGACAAAGTTTTACTGAAATCTTACAACATGTGTGGCAGTGCCGTGTTTATAAAAGCACTAATTTTAAATGTCAGTATATGACAATTTTGTTAATTTGTGTTTGCACTGCAGTGAAACTTGTGACAGTCGCCCATGTACAAGAAAAACATACTGAGGAAAGTTGTTCAAATGACAGATGATATTCATGGAAACAAAAAAAATTCAAAGTAACTTTATGTGTAATGGCATAAGGCAGCCGTTCCCAACCTGTGGGCCGCGGCCCCCCGACGGGCCGTGAAAGTATTGCAAATGGGCCGCCAAATTCCCCCAAAAAGTCTGGTCCAAGTGAAGTGTAAATACAAGATACAAATAAACAGAATAATGTAAAGAATGTTAAAACTCAGCCATGTTTAAAGGAAATTAACAATGTTCAGATATTCATATATAAAAAAAATAGTCCTTTAAGAAGGTGTGTTACAGCCAAATAGGTAACATGACCTGAAACTTAACAATGAATTGTAACAAGTTGTTACATTTTGGGGAAAAAGTTATGATGTTTTGGGCTCAGCATCTGTTATATTATTGAAAAGTTATTACATTTTGGGTTGCTGTTACATTTCAGGTCATTGTTACGAATAACAAGGCATTTTATATAAACAAAGTAATTGTTTTATTATCATTTTATTGACTTAATTCTTGTTATTGTTTTTATGTGACTGACTGTATTGGCTGACTATGAAACATGTGCTGCTGTCTTGGCCAGGACTCCCTTATAAAAGATTTTTTTTTATATCTCAATGAGAAAACTCCTGGTAAAATAAAGGTTCAATAAAAAAATAAAAAATATCCTCCGTACTTATTGGGTCAAAGGTGGGCCCCAACATTTTTGAGACTTAAAAGTGGGCCCTGAGTTGGAAAAGGTTGGGAATCACTGGCATAAGGACTTGTTTTTGCTTGGTTAAGTATCTCATTTTTCCTTTTTCCCAGGACATGTGTGAACCCTGATACAACAGGAAAACTAAAGAATAATTAAAGGTTTTAAAGTTTCCTTGGTGTTTAACCCCTGACTGTGAGTACCTGCAGGAGCTGCATCACGTTTGGGTTCTTGTTGAACATTTCCTGCAGCTGATGGAGGATGATGTTGTGGCAGTTGGAGCAGCCGGAGTTCGGCCCCACGGTGCCGAGCGCCAGGTGGAAACGGTGGCTGTTGGAGTTCCACTGGATGGTGACGGAGCTGCCTTTGGTGGTGCCGTAACACAGCACCAGCTTCCTGTAGTTATAGAGCCGAACCTCGGAGAAGAGGCTCAGGAAAGACGGCATCTCTGCCAGGAAGGAAGAGCAGCTGGAATTAGATCTACGTGAAGATTTCTGCACAAACGTGGCTCAAAGTGAGTGAGATAAACTTCATTTCTCAAGGTTTCAGGGTTTTTTTAAAGCATAATAGTGAAATAAGACAATCTTACCAAGTATATTCTTCTAATTTCTAGTCAAAATACATTAAGGGAAACATTTCAGTCAGATATTGGAGCTTGTGTCTAGATGGATCATCTTAAATATCTCAATTAAAACAGTTTTAAAATGTCTTGATTAAAGTCATTTCTCTGTTGGAAAAAAAGCTTTAATGACTTGTCATAAGGTTCTGAAGCTGCTGAGTTATTTGTTAAAAATAAATCATCTTGTTTCAAGAAGTAGACTCAGCTTTAATTAAAAAAAAATCTCTATTTAAATCTGCAGCTCATTATAAGATAATTATGAGACACGAAACTTCCCAATACTCGAAAAATATCAGTTTTCCCAAGAACTAGAAAAGCTTAAATCTAACATCTTATTTTAGGACATCTTACCAAGGAATTTTTACTTATTCCATTGGGAGATATTTGTTGTTTATTACAAGCAAAAATATCTTGCAGTGTTTTCTTTTTACTTATTTTTAAGGTGTTTTTTTTTCCTGTGTATCATCATGTCAAGATAATGGCACTAGCAATTATTTATCATAAGAATATATCTCAACATTTAGAGGAAAGATGTCTCATATTTGTATTTGTATTGAGAAAAATGCACTTGTTATCAGTGAGAATAAACTTATTTTAAGGTATTTTTGTGTTCATTGAAGTTAGATGTTTTTACTTGTTTTGGAAAATTTTCATAAGCCAGATTTTCTTGTTCTGCAGGAAGATAATTTTGCCTTGTTTCAGGGAAATACCCCCAATTTTTGTGTATTTTTTTCTTGCTTTTGAAGGCTGGGTTTTTGCAGTGCAGTTTTTGTCACCATGATGCTTTCTGATTCACACACCTGTCAGCGCTCGGGAGAAGTTGAGGACACACTGGTAGAGCTGGCTGATGGCGCTCCAGTCGTTCAGGAACATCTCCACCACCTTCCGCCCACCAACCGGCTCCGACAGAGGGTTTTCGTACGTCAGGTAGACGTGACGCGTGGAGGCTGGAGACACGTTTCAACATCAACATCACATTCAAAGTGGACTCACACCCTGATCAAACCCTCTAAGACAGTGATTCCCAACCTGTGGGTCGTGGCCCCCTGGTGGGCCGCCAAATACTTTCTAAAAAAGTGAGACTTTTCTGTGTGTTGGGAGGCTGTGATTACATAATAACAAAAACATACAGAATACTGCTTTAAATGTTAAAACTCAGTCATGATTCAAAGGATTTTCATTCCAGAGATACCAAGCCTTTTCTGGTTGTTTTTTGCTTCTGTCACATTTTTTCTCACTGTGGTCTCATTTTTCTCCAAAAAGTGAAGTCCATGCTCCCTTATGGGTTCAGGAAAAATTCAAAAGATTTCAGAAGTGTAAATACATGGTGTATAATTGTATAATCATCATTTAGGGCTTGATGAAAGCAAAAAAAAAGGTGGAATATTTTGATTTCTACAGAATTTAGCCCTGTTAACACATGTTGTTCATGTCACTCATGATACATTCAGGTACTCTGGGAAACTTGAGAAGCTGATAATGTCACCAGGTTTTTTTTTTAGGTTTTGGATGGTTTGTGAACCCCAGCCATTTAAAAGTGGGTTATTTTGCTCCCCCCAATGGGTTTGGCATACCAAGGGTTAAACATTTTTAAATAGTTATGTATAAAAAACATTCCCACAGAAGGCATCATATGATATCCGTATTTAAGAGGCGAGAGGTGGGCTGCAAAAAATATTTGAGACACAGAAGTGGGCCCCGAGTTGGAAAAGGTTGGGAGCCACTGCTCTAAGACTCTAGCTGTTTTCCAAACCACCTACTACACTAGCGATGCCTACTACTTCGGCTGAAACTCAGTATTTAGTAGGCAGTATGCGAAAACTTGGTAGATCTGTAGTAAACTACAAGTTCCCGGATGACCTACTGATCGGAGAAAATTTCTCAGTCTGTAACGGACCAGTCTACCTGGCGTACTGTTTCCCACAATGCACGGCGCTAATGGCGTTTGTCAGTTTGGGGGCGCTCAGGTTGAGGTGAATTACTGACACCTACTGGAATAAATCAGCTCAACTACAACACAACAACAAAAATGTGAAACGGTCCCAGAGATAAAAGTGAAGTGACAGGAAAGAAACAGCGGTAAATCTGCTCACTTCATCATGAAAGAGCTGTTTACTTTTACCAAATTCATAAAAGCCCCTAAATCATTTATCACTTTTTATTTTACACTAACAGCCTACGTGGGTAATGAGGACGCAGTTTTTACACCAGCTGTAAAAATAAAAAGTCAGTTGGTTTCAGATTTATTTTCAATACACGATAACTTTTGGTGCAAGAGTAAAAATCAAATATGGTGATTTTGCTGTATTTTATACCTTTACAAATCTGATAAAATCGGGACTTTTATCTCTCCCTGAATTTGTTGTTTTTCTAAATGAATCAAAAATGTTCCTTGAATCACTAAAATAATGAAAAAACCATAACAATTCTCAAAAAAAATTACAACTTCCTTCACATGCTTCATTTCATTTATTTATTTTCCTTTGTATCTCATTGACATCTAATTTAACTTATCTACTTTTATTGCTCCTGTAACTTCCCCACTGATTGATGTGGTGAATTAATGACTGAAATGCCAAATGTACTCATGGTTTACTTATGATGAAATTAAACATTAGAAAAAAAATCCATCAGCTCCACTTCCTGAAATCCAGAGTAGTATACGACTAAACAGGTCCAACAAAACAGTCATACTACATACTACATGTGGAAGTAGTAGGTAGTAGGCGGTTTGGAAAACAGCCATAGTGTTTGCTGCGTACCTTGCTCTTTGCTGTGTGTGCTGTTCAGAGGACAGTTCGCCAGCACCAGCTCAGCCACCCAGGTCCGGTTGTTCCTGCCCTGCAGTCGGATGGTGCAGTCCAGTAAAGACTTGTCTAAAGCTCTCCTGGTCTCCTCTCCCACACCTTTACACGGAGGAATCCTGCAGGGAGAAAACACGTTATAAAGTTACCTCAGTTTTACTCATCGTGCTTAAAGGAGGACTTTAAACGCATGTGTGTTTTACTTTAATAGACGTATGGCGTGACTGCTGCCGTCACCCTCCACCTGGACGCCCTGGTTTGGGATCTCCATGTTGGACAGCTGCTCAAACAGAAGAAAATCAGTTTTAGTGGAAGAACAGGAGCCACATCTTTAACTGTGATGAAAGATGAAGTGTGTTTTCTGGAATTGCCAGGTAATTGTGTCATACTGGCGTGACATTCATATGCATATTAATAATATATTTCGAGTGGTCATCCCTTTTACTTGTGCTGCTGTGTACATAAGTGATATCCCCCTTGAAAGGTGGAACAATAATGAAAAGAAGCTGTTGAGAATACTCCTAGCAGCGAGTAAAAAAGCTGTCACGAGAAAGTGGCTAAAGCTGGAGTCACCCTCAATTGATGAATGGATAGAAATAATTGGTGAAATATACAAGATGGAAAAACTATCATTCTCCCTTAGAATTAAAAAAAATGTGTTTTTTCGAATTTGGACTAAATGGACTGAGTACATTAAAACTGTAAGATCAGATTTTAGCTGAACTTTTCAATTAAAAGGTCTAAAATATATTAGATTTGTCTCATTGTACTTGTTTCCCCGTATTTTGTTGTACATCATTTTGTTATTCATATACCTGTGTTCACTCTCTCTTATTACCCTTTTGACTTTACAATGCAACTCAATGGAAGACTCCACATGTTAAAGTGTTAGAATTAATGTTTGAATAAGAGATATTAGTACAAGTACAATTCTGTATAAGGAAAAAAAAAGAAAACTGGAAAAGCTGGGCTGTAAAGTGGTCACTATAAACGATCAGATGTATGATGGGTTGTGTGTGTATGTATGAGGGTATTTACATGAATCTAGGTTTATGGATTTATATATGCATGTACAAACACAACTACATCTATTTGAAGGAAAACTTGTTCCACTTAGAGCAAACTTGATATAATGATGTTGCAAGAATGTAAAACAATTGCTTTTCCGAAATAAAAAATGATAAAAAAAAAGAAAGAAAGATGAAGTGTGCACCTCTGTTCTGAGGCCGATGAAAGGCATGTTGGTGTCACACATCGCTACCAGGTGAGCCAGCTCTTTGTTGAAGGCACACATCTCTCCAGAGCGTTTCGGCTTCTTTGGCTCCGAGTCGCTTTGTTCCCCCAAAATCTGGAAAAACAACAGAGACACAAATTTCAGTTCTAAGATCCTTTTATTCGTCTCACTGGCCATTCAATCTGTGCTGTAATCTGAGAAAGCTGCAAGTCTTTGTTTTCAACAGGGTTCTAGCTGCAAGACAAAGGATGAGTTTTCATCCCAGGACAGCTTGTGATAGACAACAAGTGCTTCCTGCTTGACTGACCAATAGCAGACGCTGGTCTTGTGTAATAGCTCTATTAGAGGGTCATTTATTGGCTAATGAGCCTGTCACTCCTTTAAACACTTAACCAAGCCTTACCCTTCACATGAAGTCAACTGTAGCCATTCACATCATTAGTGAGACCTATTCATTGCCGAACGTCTTCATTCACATTCACAGAGCGTGGACAGTGAGTCCAACTCTGCCTGGTGTTTGGTCAGTTGAGACTAAAAACTCTCTAACTCCTACAAAGTTTTATCTAGAAAGCTCAAATTTCACCCGGATGTAGATGAGAAGGTGAAGAAGTGATGTGGTGGATGTTTTAAATCTGACATGAAGCATCTTGATGTGATTTATTTTCAAAAACAGTTAAAAAATGAAAAGAATAAAGAGTTTCAGCTGCATTTATCCTGATGTGGACTTCAGCCACAAAGTAAAACATGACATTTTCTGAATTTAGAGATTTTAATCTTTCAAATGAGGTGTCACTGATGACTTATGAACTTGTGCTTTTTCAGCTAAATGCTTTAAAACATATTGTGGTATGCGGCTCCTACTAAATCTGTCTGACTGAAAGTAACCTCTCCACTTAAAACACACTTGTTCACTTTAGAAGAGTAAAGTTACTTTTACTGGGCCTTTTATGTTGTTTTATGTCTTTATGCTACATGCCTTTATTGTTTTTAGAGCTTTCATTGTCTCTACATGTTGCAGTGTAAAGCAGTTTGGTTGGCTGCTGAATGTTTTAGATGAGTTATATAAGTAAAGCTGACGTTTACACTGTGGCTCTGCAATGTTCATACATTATAAGGAATGATTTCACATTAACTTCATCACACTGCAAAAAAAGGGAGTCTGAATATAAGATAAAAATACTAAATTTGATGGAAAAATATCTTAAAACAAGTGAAATTATCTCTCCATGCAGCAAGATAATTTCACTTGACTAGAAATCTTGAAATAAGACTGATAAATCTAAAAACAAGATGGCCTTGATAAGTATTCTCAGATCTTAAAACAAGAAGAAAATGATCATTTTTAGATTAAAATGCTTGAAAACAAACTTCCTGAAGAAGAATTTTAAGTGAAATATACTGAATATGAGCAATAGAATCTAATTTCATGCTTCTTATATTCTTAATTTTAGCAAATGGAATGAAAAATATCACTTTTTTAAAGTCAAAACTACTTAGAATTAGAGAAGTATGATTAAGATAATTGTTGATTTTTGAGCATGGGTTTGTTTGCTAAATAAACTGTGTCTTAAAAATATGATTTTTTTGTGTTATTCTTAAATCAAGCAACTTGAGGTCGAGCTTAATCTAGAAACAAGTTTGAATGTTATGAAATTACATGTAAGAAAACCAAAGTAACTTGTTTTTACAGTTATCCACTCATTTTAGGATTCTCAGACTAATTAAGACAAAATTGAAACGTTCATGCATTGTTTAAGATCTAACATAGTTTTAAATGCTGAAAATAAGTTAAAAGAAACATAAAAACAAGATATTTAATTAAGCATGTCTGAAAGTAAAATCTTGGCAAGTGCAAGATTATTTGCAGTGTAGCTTTTTCCAGCACAAACTACCTTCCTCTTGGTCCCGGGCCGTGCCGCTCTCCCTGCTGTCGTGTCTTGAACGAGGTGTTCCAGGTTGGGTTTGAAGTGCTGCAGGAGCAGAGCACACATGGGTCCGTCCTCTCCTTCCAGCTGAGACACTGACAGGAACGAGTACTTGTACTGCAGCGCTGTGGGACTGCTCGGCACTTCCAGCATCTCCACCACCTGCATTAAAAAGAGATGAGGAGCGGGAAAGAGAGGGATGGAAAGATCCAAAAGGGAAAATACGAGAGAGGGTACAACACTGAAAACTGAACGCTAATTTAAAAAGGAATCGTATTAAAGTCTTATGAAGTTTGGCACTCACGATGTAGTACTGCGGAAGGCGAGTGAGCTTAATGAAGAGTTTGTGTTTTGACAAGCTGCCAACAGGGTGAGAGGCAGAGTTTGATAGGTGAAGGACATCAGTGCACACAGTGGGAAGATGCTTCACAGACTGACGACAGCGCTGCTCCCCCAACCAGAACCTTCACAGAGAGAGAGAAGGAAAAAGACTCAATGTCCCGCTGTCGAAACATTCACGCTCGTACTCGCAGCATTTCTACTCCAGCAATTCACACTCATCCTGCCACCTGCTTAGCCAAGTGAAGCTGCTGACAGAAATTACTCAGTTTGACGAGCAAACGGCAGGCGTCAGACCGACTCCTCGTACGAATGCCAAAACACACATTTCCTACTTTCCCTGAACATACATGTTGCATTCATGCCTTATTTTAAAAACACAGGGCTTACTTAATAAGTTAACAAGTTTTTCTTCCTTCCACTCCTTTTTTGAAAATGTAAAAGAAGGTAATCAAGTGATTTAAAGTTTGTTTTGTTTTGTCATGTTTTGTTTCGCGTAATTGCAAAGATTTTTTTTTTTCTCTTTCTTTTATTAATTTTTTTGTTCGTCTCCTTCTGATTCGACACGAAGTTGCAGAGTTTCTCTGTTTTGACTGTTTGCTTCGTGTAGTTCTTTTACATTTTTCAAAATAAACATTTTCATTCATTCATTCATTCATTACTTTAGCTGCTGGAGCCAAGATGTGATACGCTTCATATCATCGTTAATGGTCTTTTCGATGTCGTCCAGCATGGACTGATCTGTGAGGAGAAAAAAAACAGCTTTATAATCCCAAAAGAGAACAAGGGGAAGATAAACAGAAAGAAAGGTAAGAGTTATATTTCTCTGCTTTACCTAATCCATACAGCATGGGCTGGAACATGCCAGAATGCAGGTCCACGAAAATGTGTAAGCACTCAGAGCGACCACACGGCTCCAGGATCGGAATAACCAGCGTGGGTAAAGCTGTCTCGATGAACGCTGTAAAACAAAGACACAAAAAAAAATCATCACGGTAAAATCTCAGTTTAATGCTGCAGATATCCTAAAAGATCCTTTCTGACAGAACTTTCCCCCTGGAACCTTTTAAGAATTTGTTGACCGCAGAAACAAAGATCTAAAGTTAGTTCTTGAAAAGTCCCTGCTTTGGGGGCTGAGCGATTCGCAAAATAATGTCATTGCAATTATTTTTCCCCATATTGCGATGGTCGGTGGACATGTGTGTTTGTCTCTGAAACTGTAAACACGTCTCTGTTTCATGTTTCTCTGAGAGATATTTCAATATCATCACACTTTTTATGACTCTTTGGGATAAAAGGAATCAGCTAAATCTTAAAATGGGCGTCGTAACGTCGTAAAAATGTTTTGCTGTCTTTATCAGTCTTATTATCCTTAGGTCCCCATTCTTGTGTATTGTAGAAAATCTGTTTGCATAAACAGGTACACCTAAAAAAATAAGAATATCATGAAAAAGTTCAATATGTTTTGTCGTTTCAGAAAGTGAAACTCAGATTTGTGAAGTGAATTATTTCAAGCTTGAATTTCTTGAAATGTTGATGATTATGGCTTAAAGATAATGCAAACACAAAATTCAGTGTGTACACCAAATACCAAAACTGTTTTTACTTCTCATGACTTCTTTTTCACTCTTTTCTCTCCAATTCTTTACCACTTTTGGACATTTTTTACTTCCTAAAAGCTGTTCACATGACTACTTTTTGCTGTTTTTGTCACATTTTACCAATTAGATTGTTTCTTTTGCAAAGGTAAATTTTAGCAGTTTGTCTCTTTGGTTGAGCAGAGTTGAGTAACACTGGTGTAGAGCAGAAAACATCTACTGCAAAATATGTATCTTGTATTCTGGCACATTTCAAATAAAGGAAATATTACAATGCCTGTGATTAGAAAATCGCAGCAGGACATATTGTGAGCCAATCTAATTTGTAACTATTGCCCACCCCTACTCGAGACCTGTAAAATATTATTGTAAGCTACCCTTTTTTAGCATTAAATAACTAAATCTGCTGTTTTCTTTTTGTTTGAAGTCTCACTAATAATTGTATTTGGGACTTCAGACTGTATTAAACCCTCTAAATAAAGTAGCAGTAGAGTGAATACTCACAGTTGTCACTGGGATTGCTGGTCTTTAAAATGGCCTTCAGCTCCTGCAGCTTCTGGTGTGAGCGAGCGTGAACGCTGTCGATCAGAAGTTTCTCCACAGACAGGTGATCGATCTGGAGGAGGAAAGAAAGAAAGAGAGAAAGAAGACGTTACTTAAGTGCAATAAATGTAAAAAAAATCAGCCTGATAATGAAAACCACACAGAGCTTTACCTTCATCGCTCTCTCCATTAACTTAGAGTCACAGGCGGGGAGAGGAGGCTCATGGGATATTTGTAATGGCTTCGATCCGTCGGATTCATCGATCTTGATGGTGACTTTGTGAACTGACGCTGTCCCTGTTTTCCTTCCTAAAACCTGTTGGCTGAAGTGGAAGAAAAACGATGATAAGGCTTCAAATGAGAAGTGTGAACACAATTATATTCAAATGCATCATTTTAATCTTCCTGCAGAGTCAAGAGTTAATCTGAATCCACCTTAAGCTAAAAATAGACTTTTTCTGTTAGAAGATATAAATGGGACAAACTACCTCAAAGAAGCAGCACACAGAGAGAAAGGGGGAGATGTTGTTCAGGTGAAGAAACAAGACACTCTGTCATGATTTCTTACTTTTCTATTGTAAACTTATTCAATATTTTGATGCGATCAGTTTTTTTGGTTTCTCTAAATCAGTGGTTCCCAACTTTTTTGGGGCTGTGACCCCATGTGTTGTAAATACAGAGTAGACAGAATTAGTCCACAAAGTATAAATTTCTATTTTTTCTGATCGGGATATAGACTTTATTTTGTGTGAACTTTTAAATGAAAAAAACTTAATTCAACTCCAACGGACAATTAAAGGCTCATTGAGCAGTAAACATTATAAGTAACTGTAAAAAAGAAAAGAAACAAACAGCACAAAGTTCAGTCTGCTGCTTCCATCACAAAAATACTGAATCTAGAAAATAAAAATAGAGAAAAAAAAAAATACTAGGAAAACTTAATGATAACTAAAATATTCCATAATAAAATGCTAACTAAATACTAAAATATAAGATACAGTTGCTTACTATGTTGTGTTTTATAGCTGTCTGAAGAAAAAAACCTGAAAACTGAGGAAAATCAGTTTTTTTTTTTTAGTTCAATTAGACATTTCAGGCGACCCCATTTGGGGTCAGGACCCCAAGGTTGAGAACCACTGCTCTATATACAGTTGTGCCTCTAAGTTTACCCCCTCCAGCAGAATTTTCCAATTTTTTTGGCCTTTCCTCAGAAAATATGAATGATAACACAAAAACCTTTCTGTCACTCATGGTTAGAGGTTGGGTAAAGACATTTATTAACAAACAACTGTGATTATTCTTTTCAAATCATCATGACAACAGAAACTTCAAAAATGACCCTGCTCATTTTTTTAAATACACACTGATTATAAGCAAATAGATCACAGGTGAGGATTGTTACCTTTAGGAGACATTCAAACACATTTGTGTTCACTTTTCTGCATTTATCAGGACAAAACCACCAGAGTGTGTAAACTTCTTAACAGGGTCATTTTTGAAGTTTCTGTTGTCATTATTATTTAAAAAGAGTAATTTTTTTTTTTCACTAAATGTCTTCACCCAACCTATAACCATGAGTGACAGAAGGGATTTTGTGTTATCATTCATATTTTCTGAGAAAAAGGCCCAAAAAAGTCAGAAATTCTGCAGGTGTGTGAACTGTATTTGCTAAGACAGTTCTTTGACTCTTACTTCCACACGTTGAGCGTGAGGTACTTTGCGGGCATGTATCTCTCCTCCTGCACCAGGTCGCCCCATCGCTCTCTGATCAGCATCAGCGTCTGAGAGCGAAGCACCTCGAGCTGCAGCGACAGACAGAAGGAGTCTGGAAACAACGTGGTTAAAGAAGAAGACGCGGTGTGGGAAAGTGTCAAGTCCAGGTGAGTCCACATGAAGTGCTACACACATCTCTCTCCATTAATATTCATAACACTTATCCTCAGAGCACACACACACACACACACACACACCCTGGTGGTATAAAGAGGGGTGTTTGTACCCAGCACAGACTGCTCATTGACACGGTGAGCTGCATGGCTCTCACTGGCTGGGGCAAAGGCAGAGCAGCGATGTGCTGATTAGCATTGTGATAAGCACAGTCGGACTTTTCCTGCATGCGTGATAAGGGTCGCTGCTGTTAGCGTGAATGCTAACAAGATGTTGTTTCTCTCATTTTACTGATGAGCCTGAAGCCTGAGGCGCGGTGAGGTCACATCAAATCCTCCTCCACATGATGAAGTTATAACAGCAGGATCAATGTGAAGAAATCCCTGCTTTACTCTGGAAAGGTTACGTGATCAGTTCTGATAAAATTAACACACTAATTAGGCTGGAACTGTCTAAATGTCCTGAGACGTGGTGAATCCTTTTAGTGTTGGAAAACAAACATCTCCGTTACGAGAAACGCACCTCACATGACCTCACCAGGTGACAGGCTGTGAGGAGAACGGAGATGCCCTTTTCCTGTCAGAAACAGAAAAGGGTTGTGTTTTTGGAATGAAAAAAGAGGCCGTTCAGAGGGATGCAATTCTGCAGCTGTGTATCTCATTAGCATGCTGCATGGCTCTGCTGGACCAGTCAATACTCTATATGCTCACACACACACACACACACACACACACACACACACACACACACACACACACACACACACCCTACTGCTGCAGCAGGAGTCCACATCAAACTGGGACGGAGGCCAAAGCTGTTTGTACAGGACACACACAAGACCAGAGCTGCTGGGTGAAGTTAAACTGGGAAAGGATACGCAGGCAGTTGTACATGTCCTGTAGAGGTTTTTCATCCGCGCACAGACGAGCCTGGACCAACTCGTGGATGAAGTTCACCTGCAGGCTGTGCACCAAAGCTCGGCCATCTGTCAACACACAGGAGCATCAGAACGAGGGCGAATTTAAAGAAGTGTTCAAAATAAGAGGTAAAGACATGATGGAGGGTTAAGGCCACACAAAAAAAAGAGAAGAAACAGTCACACATCTACAGGATTTAAGTTATAAATATACTGGAATAAAGTTGTGGAGTTACAGGAATAAAGTTGTAGATTTAGAAAAATAAAGTCCTGGAATAAAGTCATAAATATATGGGAATAAAGTTATAAATATACGGGAATAATGTTATAAATGTACAACAACTTAGTCATAGATTTGAAGGAACAAAGTTGCAGACTTATGAGAAAAAAGTCATAAATTTACAAGAACGAAGTCATAGATTCACAGAAATATAGTCATAGAATTATGGGAATTAAGTCATACATCTACAATTTAAAGTCATGAATAAACAGGAATAAAGTTGTAAATTTAAGGATAAAATTCCAAAAATTTACGGGAATAAAGTTGAAGATTTGAAAAATAAAGTCATAGATTTACAGAAATGAAGTCATATGTATACTGGAATAAAGTCATAAATTAACAAGAACAAAGTCATTGATTTTCATGAAAAAAGTTATAGATTTATGAGAATTAAGTTGTAAATTCACGGGTGTCAAGTCAAAAGTTTAAGGGAATAAAGTTGTATATTTAAAGTCATAGTTTTCTGAGAGTACAGTTATTAGTTCACAAGAGTAAAGTCATCAATTTATGAGAACAAAGTCATAGTTAAAGGAGAATAAAGTGAAAAATTTGCAAGATTTATCTTACGAATCAATCTGAATTAAAAAAAAAAAATTATTCAGAAGGGTTGTTCTCATAAATTCATGAGTTTATTCTTTTAAAATTTCCAATATTTTAATGTGGTCCTTATCGTCTTCATAGAGACATGAGTGTAGAAACAAAAATAATTGAGCCTGATGATTTTACCTCCAGTTTCTTTGTCCTCAACAAGAATCTCCAGCTTCAGCAGCCTCCAGGGAATATCAGGGTCGTCTCCCATCACGGTCAGAGTGGCTTCAAACTCTCCTTCCACACGAAACTTCACACGTCCGTTAGCTAAACACAAACAGACACGTAAGAAAGTCCTGAAATTAAGTATCCAGGTACGTTTTTTCTACCTAAAGTAGTCAAAGCTAATTTTACATGCAAATATCCGCCCGTGTCATTTTTAAGTAATTCTATGAAAGAAAACCAAAGTTGTGACAAAATAACTTTTGAAATCGAGTCAAACCAATGACTGTATATAGAATAAACAGCGTGGTTCCTCCTGTCACCGTTCTACGATTTGAAGCCAAAAAACCCCGTTTCTCTAGCCGCCATTGTGCAGCCAGAGTCTGCGCAGTAGAGAATTTCCGGTGGAGCCAAGTAAAAAAGAGAAATAAAATATTTATTTCTTCTTCTTCAGAAGGTTTAGTCTCCTTTTGGCTCTTTCCTGAAGTTTCTTATATCCCCGATAAAAACTACTCACGAACGGCAGCTGTCAACTATCGTAAAACGAAACTTATATCACGGATTTTAACGTCCAACAACTAATGAGAAACTAACTTCTCAGAAAAAAAAACACCTGAACACCATGCAGCCAGATGACATCATCATACCACCTTAGAGTAAAGATGAGAGAAACGTTTCTACGAGGTATCGTAATTTTTTTAAAGTTCTCCCGGCTCATATCTGGAATACATGGGGAGGCGGGGCTTATGACCTATACTGCAGCCAGACACCAGGGGGCGGAGCATCTGCTGGAGGCTTCAGTTTGAGCCCAACGTTGTTACGTCCACTCATTATACAGTCTATGAGTCAAACTGACCCGAAGAAAACAGAAGGGTTAAACCAGTCACTCACCGACTGTGAGGTTTGCCAGCTGAGGGGGGAGGTCTGTGGTGACGAGGCGGTGCCGTAGAATCTGGTTAAGTTGACTCAGGGTGGTTTGTTTCTCATTTTTAGTGATGGGGTCTGGAGGGATGATCTTATCCTGAACAAAGACACAGGAAAAAGAAAACATGATGCAGAGGAGATCAAAGGAATGTG
The DNA here is from genome assembly GCA_008086565.1 of Thalassoma bifasciatum. NCBI lineage: Eukaryota > Metazoa > Chordata > Actinopteri > Labriformes > Labridae > Thalassoma > Thalassoma bifasciatum. The sequence goes on along the minus strand of RPOG01003791.1, from coordinate 15,196 downwards.
TTTAAAAATCAAAACCAGGGTGTACTTACTCGTATACATGTGGGCAGGCGCGGGTATGACCCTGTGGTGAGAACATCGATGGCGAAAGGGATGGCGAAGCTCGGCAAACGAGCGTGAACGAGAGCATCTCTGGCCAGTGACGCTAACCGATCAGCCGTGTCCACAAACAGGATGGTCTGCTGATCCAGGAAGCTGGAAATCATCTGGAACAATAAAGAAAAACCATGACACTGAGTTAATTTGTGTTCTGATGATAAAAAAAAACAATGTGATAAGGATGATAAGGATATAAAAAAGATCCAGAGGCCAACATACCGCACATTTCTCCACTTTCCCTGCATTGCTCGCCCACTTCACTAAGGCAAGCAGTCGCACAAAAAGCTGCCTGGTACGACTGGCAAACTGGACAATCTCCATTTTTCTGGTAATAGAGACGAGAATTAAGCTTTTATGGAATAATAACACAGGAAGCATCACAGTAAAAGAAAAAGAATGATGATTTATCATGTATTATATTAATAGATTAATAGAAACGTACCTCTCCATGTCCGTTTTCCTGGGCAATCTGAGAAATAAACAAAAGAAATGTTAAACACAGTCTCCTGTATACCTTTAAGTTATTTTGATTTTATTCAAAAGGCACTTTGTTTTGGCCCTCTATACCCTCCAAACTACACAATCATTTACTTAAACCACAATCATTTTCAATTCTGACACTTAAAAAATAATCTGAAAACTTTTAATTTCTAACTTCATTTTGCATTAATCTTTTCAATATTTTATTCCCCGATTTTTGTTGGTGGACTGGGGCAAAGGCACCTTGTAAATTAACTTTTTTTAAAGGTGCTATATGAATAGTCATTACGATAAGAAGTAAAAGTATAATTATTGTTATAGCTGGGTTTACCTTATTCATATTTTGACGTCCCTTTTTTTGTGTCCGAGTGCAATATTTCCTTCCATCATGAATTGAGTATTTCATCACATGTATTTCTTTATTCTATGAAACCTGTGTTATTTGAACACATCTTTAAACTATTAAAATATAACATGTTTTTTTGTGTTTTGGTTCCTCAAACCCCCAAAATGTCAGGTGGTGCAACCGTCCTGACAAGTATCCACAGTAATTAAACTCTAAAAATTGAATGTCAGTTATTGTAAATGGAAATTAAAAACACAGTGGCATTATTTTATGCTTGAACCTTTTTAAATAAAACATTCTTTGCAAATAAAAAGAATTTTAAAGCTGTTGAGAAATGTAAAAAACTTTTGTCCCGTAATTTTCACTTTGTCAAATGTCAGGGTGGTGCAACCGTAACATTAGACTTTTATTTTAAAGTGAAGAGAATAAAACAGGAAACAGGAAACTGCATCAGCCAGAGGAGCCCAAATGACATTTGTGACCAAGTGGAAAAGTTTGTAGATTTCTCTGAAATACTGTATTTTTTCCAAAAAAGTGAAGTAACCACTGACCTTGTTAAAGGATGTCAGGTGGAACAACCAATGTAATAATGTGAAATGTTATTTTAACATCAAATTATTTATCTTATTCACAAATAAAACAAATGAAACACACAAAATGAAAATGTATGAGTCACTACAGACACTTGAGAGATACTTGCCAATAATTTCACACAGACAAAATAACAGGAACATATAAATATATTTTCATATATTTGGTTGCGCCACCTGACATTTTTGGGTGCTCAAATTAAAAATACTAAAAAATAATGAACCTAAAAACTTTCAAAGAACTTTTTAAAAATAAGTTTTTAGACCCTCTTTTTGTCATTGACCCATTTATCAAAACAAACATTTTCATTCATTCATTCATTCAAATTAATTGACTTATTCATTTATGTAATTCTTTAATTGAACTGTTTTTATGATATTCATCAGATCTGATATTGATTTTGGTACACTGGTTTTATTTTACAGTATTTAATAGAACTATTCTTACATATTGTTGTTATCTGTTTTTAATAAAGCACTTTTAGCTGCATATTTTAATGTATGAATCATAAATAAAGATTAGTATGTTGTGTATCCAGTCTGCAGAGATAAAAACTATTCAAAGCTTCCTCTTATAGCTCTAATGTGAACATGAAGTGAGTTTTTTCTTTTTTATGAGTTTGTTTAATTGAGGAAAATTAAATTGAGCATCTCTCCAGTTTATAACCGTTATTAGCCTGTTAGCTCCGTTAGCATTGAGGCCTACAGATCCAGGGTTTTACTTACAGCTCAGCCAGCAGGGTGATCTCATGGTAGGTCCTCTGGAGCAGAAACTCGATCAGCAGGCTGAGCCGGACTCCCTGTGTGGCTGGAGCCCCGGGTGGTGGAGGCTGTGGACCCGAAACCACCGGACCTGAGAGCGGGACGAGCTGCCCGTCAGAGCCGATCTGCACCGGAGCCATTTTACAACGAGAGCGCTACGAGGCTGAAGCAGCGGAGGAGCGGAGGAGGCTGAGGAAACACCCGCGCTCTCACAACATTTCTCTCCGGGACGAGCTCCAGAAGAAGCCCGATATTCACTTTAATTACTGAAAACGTAACAAATACGCAAATGTAAGAAAGTCATCACGGAGGGGCTCAGAGCTGCTCAACCGCCATCTTTGCTGTCGGAACGTTCAGCGTAAGTTCGGCGGGAAGAAAAACCCGGAACGGATCTTCACGGAGCCGGAGCCGGATCCGGAGCCATGAGGGTTTATCGTTGCCGTTGTACGCTAGGTCA
>RPOG01003791.1:0-11901 GCA_008086565.1 Thalassoma bifasciatum | reverse complement strand
GAATTTTTAAATCTAAAAAAAAAAAACAAAAAGTCAGAATTCTGAGAAAAAAGTCAGAATTCTGAGATTAAAGTCAGAATTCTGAGAAAAAAGTCAGAATTCTGAGTTTAAAGTCAGAATTCTGACTTTTTTTTTTTTGGGAATTTTTTTTTTCTCAGTGGCCCTTATCCTCTTCCGTATGTATTATATTAATAAAAATAAAAAATTTAAAAATTTAAAAAAAAATGAGTTGGAAATATCACATATCATACGTCAAAAAGAAACTATCAGAGAACATTTTTATTTTGAATAGATTAAAGTACATCCTTGATTGTAATACCATGAGAATGTTGTATTGCGCACTGGTACTGCCATATTTGACCTACTGCATTGAGGTGTGGGGGAAACGGGTATAAAAGTAACATCAAGCCAAACTTTCTGTTACAGAAAAAAGCACTGAGACTTATTCACAAAGTCAAATTCAGAGAGCATACAAATAGTTTATTTTCTACGTCACGATTATTAAAACTTCCAGGAATTATCAAATTACAGACATTATTAGTTATGTTTAAAGCTAAAAATAAATTACTACCTGAAGGTATTCAGAAGTTTTTTGAGTTTGCTTCATATGATGAAAATCATAGAAGGAGATTTAATTTTAGGCATAAATTTGCTCGGAATAGAATAAAAATATCCTTACACAGGCCAATATGAATTTCTACCAAATGAACCAGTGAATTTAGGAGTAAATAACTTTTAAATAGGTGTCCACTGTAGTAACCCTGTAGTAACCCTCCTGTTGTCTTCAGATTTACTCTGCACTGTCGGTTCTAACCAGGGGTGAAAGCAGCAGAGTTAAATTCTTGCTGGTACTAAACCTTCAAGTCCATTTCTATCGGTTTAAAAAAGAATGAAAATTTTGCTTTTTTTAGATTTTTTCTTTTTTTTGCCCCTTTAGTCTGTAAATTTTGAGATAAAACGTCAAAATCGTTACTCAAAAAGTCAAAGTATGAGACAGAATATCAGATTTTTTAGATAAAAAGCTGAAATCATGGGGGAAAAAGTCAAAACTTCAGGTGAGAAATTAAAAATTTTTAGATAGAGCATAACATTTTTTCGATAAAATATCAGAACTTTGAGGTGAAAAGTTGAAATCATGAGGGAGAAAGTCAAAATTTTTTTGATAAAAGTTAAGAAATTGGAGGCAAGGTATCAAAATTTGAGAAAAAAGCCAAAACTATGAATCAAAAAGTCAAAATTTTGAGATAAGGTATCAGAATTTTTAGATAAAAATGTCTCTGTCCAAGGACTTAAACACAGCACAGGCAGTTCCGAAAGAATTAAGGATAAGTTGAAAGTAATTTTTAAACTGTCAAAGTGCTGTAGTTTTCATGACTGCACATTACTAACATATCTATTTGCTGACCCGGAGTGCGGCCATGACTGGTTTTAGCATTTTAGTTCTAACTTTTAACTTTTGTGCATATTCACAGATATTTAGCAATCAATTCCGTGATAAATAGTATCAAAGACCTTATTTACATAAAATTATATCTCTCCTTTGAGTAGAAAAAAAAATTCTGTTTTTTTTTTTTGCACTGAGGTTATGATCAGAGGTGCATAAATTGATGTAATATTACAGACAGGTATTTGTCAAGGTAATGGCAGGATATTGTATTGGAATCATTTACATTTCTTCAAAGGCAGTAAGTCGCTACAAATTCATATAAAAGGTTTTAAGGTTTGATTGTCTGCATTATCAACATGTCACATCCATGCCTTTGTGAAAAAAGTAACTGACCAATTAATTAACAAAAAGATAACACTGTAGTTAACAGCTAAAGAACATTTTATTCAAAAACCCTGATTTTTACATGCCTACAATGATTTTTTTTTATGTAATTTCTATTTTCTAAATGTTTTTTGAAACTGTTTTGGATGAAAGGTAGGGACCACAGTTTGGGGACTAAATGTCTTGGAGAGACCAGATATTTTTGCTTTGTCTTGGAAAAAAATTTGAGTTGATAAAATGTTTGATTGTCTGCATATCATTCCATACTGCTGAATATCTGATGGTGGATAAAATGTGATTAGGTGCCAATGATGGTACAATTTGCAGGAGGACATGATAATTTACACTGAACTTTGCACTTTTAAGGGTCTTGGTAGTATTTCTTTGGGAAATCGGTCTGCATCGTCCTCTGGCTTTTGTTTAAGGGGAGAGAACGAGTTAAATTATTACCAAGGTGGAGAAAACCAGATTTTGAGTCCTTTGGTTTGATTGGGGAGTAAATTGTTTTGTTTTTGGCCAAGTGCAAATTTAGGTGCAATAAAAGTAGCGTATACCACAGGCAGAGTCAAATTAAGTGGACGATTTAGACAAAACTATTGATGGAGAGTAAAATGTATAAAAAAACAGATTGGGGATTATAATGACCCCCCCCCCCCAAACCAATGGAGACCTATGATATCATGTTACACATAATCACAGAGGGCCAAGCCTGTGAACACAATACAACTGGAGTACAATTAAGCTGAACTCAGTTGAAAAGGAGCTCCTACTTTAGACCAAGGCAAATCACAGCGCAGTCAGAGCACAAAGAGCCCAGTGCAGGATGGGAGGGGGAATAAGTGTGTTGTTCACTGGATCACTCCAGTTTCTATTGGCCTTGTTTCTGCTGTGTCATCAGAGCAACATATCTGGATATGTAAGCAGATATACTACCAGTTTGGTGTTAATCTTCCTCTGTAGAATATCGAAATGAAATAACTTCGAGGTAAAACACGTGAGGAAACAGAACTGATTGTTGGATGGGAAAGAGCTGAAATTCACATGTATGAACTGATACTTTATCTTTGTTATTATTCTTTTAACTAAATTTCTAGCTTCATCCTTCATATTGTGATTATTTTGTCGCATAGAGGTAATGTCAAAGCTCTGGTACTGTCAATTAACAGCAACATGAAGTAACTAATGTTCCTGCAAATCCATGTCTTTAAAGGGCTCTTATTATTCCCATAGGCACCCATCACTTAGGGGCTTCCAAGTGTGGAGTTGTATTGTGCATTTATGTCCACAGAGGCACACAGTACATGGGTGTGGCAGGAGAAACTGACAAATTATGTTGTACGAGGTGTTCTGAGCCCATTTCTGTTGTGCTTTTGCAACTCTGGGGATAGATATCACGATCATGTGGCATGAAGTTGAGATTGCAGATAACACAACAGGAAATTAAGTCAGCGCCGCAGAAAATGTATTTAAATTGCACGCCTGAATGCATGCATGCCAGAAACCACTGTTCATAAATATGGAAGCACATTTCTGCCAGCTAAAAGATAGATTTGTTGAGTTTTTGTTGTTTTTGTGCCCATGAGACGTCAAAACTTTGGAGTAAAAGTCAAAATATTGATACATAAAGTCTAAAATTTGAGGAAAGAGGTGAAATTTTGAGGTGTTAAGGTCAACATTTTGAGGGAAAAGTCCAAAATTATGAGATTAAAAAGTTGAAATGTTTGTATTGATATATATGTTTACATTTGTATTTAAATGTAGATTTTGTGTGAATTCTAAATCTTCCACCCATTTGTTTGATTGTGAATCTAAAAGCTGAGATGTTCTGTCCTGTTTGTTTGTTTGTCTGTGTTTGTTAATATATGTTTTTGAAAAAATATACTGAGGAAAAAGTTTAAATTAAGAAAAAATATATAAAGTTTGTGGATTTAAAAGTCAAAATAAGATTTAAAAAAAATCATAATTGTAAAAGAAAGTAGATACTTTGAGTAAAACAAGGTCAATACAGTGAATTTAAAAAAATCAATATGTTGAGAAAAAATGTCAACATTGTGACATAAACAGTCAAAATTTGACAAACAAAGTTGAAAATTTGGGATAAAAGTTGATATTTTCAAAATCATGAGATTAAACAGTCAATATTTTGAGATGAAAAACTCAAAACCATGAGATAAGAAAGTCAAACTAATGAGAAAAAAGTCAAGAATCTGAAAAAAAGTCAAAATGATGAGATAATAAGTCAAGGTTTAAGGAAAATAAGTCAAATTTTGAGATGATGAAGACAAAATTTGAGATTGTATGTTAAAATTTTTCAGGAAAAGAATGCAATATTTTAATTTTATTATCGAAGAAGTCGAAATACTGACTTTTTATCTCAAAATTTCAACCAAATGTGGTCAACGTAGTCTCAACAATTCCTGTTATTTCGTTTTCTTATTTGGGTCAATGACACAAAGAGGGTCTAAAAACGTATTTTTAAAAAGTTCTTTGAAAATGGATAAAAAACATATTTCTGAGTGAAGAATTATGTTTTCTAACAGATTTCAGTAGTTGACCAACATTTCAAAGTTTTTAGGTTCATTATTTTTTAGTATTTTTAATTTGAGCACCCAAAAATGTCAGGTGGTGCAACCAAATATATGAAAATATATTTATATGTTCCTGTTATTTTTTCTGTGTGAAATTATTGGCAAGTATCTCTCAAGTGTCTGTAGTGACTCATACATTTTCATTTTGTGTGTTTCATTTCTTTTATTTGTGAATAAGATAAATAATTTGATGTTAAAATAACATTTCACATTATTACATTGGTTGTACCACCTGACATGGAAATTGTTCCAGTCACCAATGAAGTGAAAAAACCTTTTTTATCAGTATTTCAGAGAAATCTACAAACTTTTCCACTTGGTCACAAATGTCATTTGGGCTCCTCTGGCTGATGCAGTTTCCTGTTTCCTGTTTTATTCTCTTCACTTTAAAATAAAAGTCTAATGTTACGGTTGCACCACCCTGACATTTGACAAGGTGAAAATTACGGGACAAAAGTTTTTTACATTTCTCAACAGCTTTAAAATTCTTTTTATTTGCAAAGAATGTTTTATTTAAAAAGGTTCAAGCATAAAATAANCCATGTTGAACTGATTCAAGTTGTGAGTGACTGCTGGGACCGAAGTGACAAACCCCAGAAAGAAAGCGGAGAGTTAGGGGGCTGTAACCGCGCCGGTGACGCAGGAAAAACACCCAGAAGCAGAGGAAAAACGTAGGAATTAGACCTATCTAGTAACAGGTTTGAGTCCTGCCAAACTGTCACCGATATAGGCCACGTTTATGTAATATACGACGACACCATCGTTGAAGGCTGGACGTGAATAGAGGGGGAAGTCATATCAAATTCCTGGTGAGTTTTTACCGAAGTAGCTCGGTGCCTGGTGATTGTTAGCTGCTGCTAGTGGATTCAAGGTAACACTGCTGCATATGGATTACTGCTCTTATTCACTCACTGCTGCCTTTTTCTTTGCTGGAACCTCCTTATTTATTCCAGGACAATGTCAACGCCTTCAAATTGCAATTCATGCTCTTGTTAGTACGTGTAGTCTCATCATCTCACTCCGGTTGATTCGCTGACGCCGAGCTAGTCCCGGGCTCCGTCTACAGACTGGGCAGCAACATTTCCTTTAACCGTCTCATGTTTACAACTTATAGATATTTAGATTCCCACAGTACATACATTCAACACATCCTTACAACTGCTTTTACCACAAGTGTAATCCTGCTTATATTCTGCATCTCTCACGTTGTCAAGATCGTATTTCCAATTTGTTTTTGCTGAGTTATAAGTTAGGTCAGAGCACTCACTAAATGTCAGGAAATAGACGACTCCCCTGTCACTATCATATTTTACGTTATACACAAGATCTAGCCGGTTTAACGTATTTTGGCCGTTAGAATTATATTTAGGTGATGCTTGTGTCAATAACTAAGTGCAGAATTCACATTATTTTTCTAAATGTCGAGTCATGTTGTCAAAACAGAAACGTTAACGATGGTTAGATGTGCATTCGGCGGAGCTAACGGCTAACAGTTACTGTTTATCCAGATTGCTCGGCGTTAGCACGTTAGCACGGCTCATTGTAAATCGAGTATTCGTGAATAATAACACAAGATAGACATTTATTTGATTTGTAACGATATTAATAAGTAAGGATTCTGTTTCTGTGCCAAATCCCGTGTGTGAAATTGCAACGGTTTGATGGAGAAGTGTAATTTCAGGCCTGTGAAATAGCGAAGGCCTGTGTGTTTCAGCGCAACGGGCTTTGGATGACAAGGCCGTCAAATGCTCTGCTGTCTGGGCGGATAACCTAACGTTAGTTACCGCAGCTAACTAACCAACCAACCACCAGCTGTTAACGGGTGTTGACGGCGCTGGTTTGTAATGGTAGTTACGTAATATCCCCATGTATTTTATATGCATCAAGGTTTTGACATTTGAAGACACACAACGGCTCCACACAGACTCCTACAGGGCCGATTTCACTGTCTCTGCTTCTTAAATGACCAGAGGTGGAAAGAGAACTGAAAACCTGTACTCAAATACAAGTTACATAGCTACAATATTACTCAATCACAAGTAAAAGTACTCGTGTTAGAATAATACTCAAATAAAAGTACAGAGTATTCATCAATAAAAACCACTCATTAATAGTTACTTCTAACTGGTGATGTCACTGTCACCTCTCCAGATAGGGCTCTAAATTTTGTGTTTTCTTTACCAATAGTTAAAACACTAACAATCAACAATCATTAATAACTGATAAGATAAAAAACTAGTGTTTTTCGCTCATTTTGATTGGTTGTTTTTTGTCTTTCTTTTTCTCATTTAAAGTTTTTATTTCCTTATTCAGACAAAAACAAAATTAATTGAGGTGCAGCTGCTGCTACGACGATTGATAGAATATCCATGAATACATTCTTAACTGGTTAAACTCTTAACACAAAATCAATCAGCGATAAATCATAAAAATCCATTAACATTTTTTTTTGTTTGTTTTGTTTATCATCCATATGTCCTGGTTTTCATTGGCTTGTTTGCTATCAAATCACCTTACTGGCTACAAAAGTGAAGATAAAAGATCTAGATATTGATGAAAATTGTACTCAGTATTCAACTATGATTTTAAAAGTAACTAAGTAGATTACATGGCATAATGATTACTTAAGTACAAGTAAAAGCACAGACTTGAAAATCTAGTCATTAAAGTACAAGTACACCAAAAACTATTCAATTACAGTAATCTGAGTATTTGTAGATGACATTACAGCCATTACACTTGCTCCTAATGATGGTGGCTAATGTTGTCATATTTCTCTCACTAAATACATTTGCAGCATCACGAAAATCACACTCAGTATCCTTGCATTTGTTGTAGCTTCAGAGAAATGATGTGACACATCGTTTTCTGGGAGTCAAAAACAATCTCTGGAATTTGCATCAACTCATGACTGATGTAATGTTAGGGACTTTACAGATTGAAGGCTGCAACCCGAACTGATACTCAACCCAGAGATAGACCTATATGTATTTTTTTGTCAGAGCTTATACTGATTATTGGAAGTCAAAGGAGCTGATAACGAATATTTGGAGCCAATATTAATTTGCAGCAAGAGTGAAAATACTGGCATCTAAATTTTGAATAATAGAAACTCCAACACTTAACTTTGTTTAAATGCCCTCAAGCTTGTGTTTATTTTGGGGAATGTTAGGACTTTCTAGGTGATCTCTGAAAGTCTCATCTTTAGATATATGCCTGATCAAAACCCCCCATTTTAAAAGGAGATTATCAGCGCTGAAATAGGTTATTTCTAAATACTAGTTCCTAGCTCCTCAATCAGGACTGGACAGGTCATATTGGACCAGGTTGATTTACTGAAAATGATTTCTGTCTTATTTAGTAGAAATAGTGGAAACAGGAGCTGAACTGTCTGACAGAGAAGAGACAGAAGCGTAAAAGAAAGATAAACAGGAGAGTGATAGAGCACAAACTAAAGGCCAAAATAATGACAATGTTGATTCCTGTCCACATGCAGCAGTTATTCTGCAGTGATCTGTTCAAACCTGAGAGTCTATCAATAAAATGAAGAGCCAGGTTACGTTTGCTCTGCTTGGTGAGGTTGGAGTTGGTAGATGAGCACTGGTAGGACACAACCAGGATTCACTAACGTTACAGACATGTATCAGAGCACTGAGCTGTGAGTAGCTGAACTAAATGTAGACGGCTACTAAACTCCGCTACAAACTTACAAAGCTTGTTTTTTGTCACGTTTCTAACAACGGCGCTACGTAACTGTTGATAAATAATACATTACCTCGTCAGTTAATATCAGCAGCTACCCATTCATTCCTTTCGTAGACGGTAAAACGGAGAAACTGTCATTCGGTTGATCCAGACTTTTTGTTGATCTGATAAACGGAGCAGAACACACAGCTCTTAGATCACCACTCAAATATGGAGAATCAATATCGTAACTGTCGACTTCACTGAGGCTTTTGAGTTGTTAAAACATATCGAATGTTTCCTTTTCTTTCCAGTTTTGTCTTTTGACACTTATAAGCCATACTCCTCTCCCTTTATGGCGCTCTGCTCCTCGCTGAGTTTAACCACAGGTATTGCTCCCGTAAAACGAACCCTTTGCAGACTTGATTTTAAAAGTGAATCGGGAAAAGAGACTCTAAACCAGAATATATGGCTGAAATGACAGGAAGCGTGAAAGGTGTGGCTCTGATTGCCTTGACAGTCCTTCATAAAACGATCGCTGTTTATGATCTCAACCTGTGAATTTGCTTATATCTAATTTCTGTCTGTTTATGAGGAATAGTGAAAGCATCAGTAAGCTGCCTGAACAAGATATTTACATTTATTTGTCATTTAAGGGACATTTCTGATATCATACAGGTTGTGTTATATTTTCCTCATTATTCCTTTTGATAATGATTTTATTCACCCACTCCCGCTGTTGGTATAATCTCTTTTGTAATTTATAGGCCAGCTTCTTGGCTAATCTTTGACCTGCTCTACAAACTGCAGTTACACGGTTACATGGTTTTCTCTGCAGTGAGGAAATATTACCCGCATTACAGGTTTTACCTCCAGATAAAGTTGGTTTGATAATCTTGACAGACTGCGAGTTTGTTTCAAACATTCTGGTAATCTGATTGCTCATGTTTTACAAAGAATCGGAAGTATTTATTTCCCAGTTCTGGAGTTATTCTTTTAGTCAACAGAAGAAAATAATGTCCTGGTTTTACTCAAATCAAAGTATCCTGGTAAACTATGATTATCAAGCTTCTTCCAAATTTTCTTTTTGTTCCTCGCAAATCAGCACCAAGGAATGTAATACTTGAGAAGACAGTAAAAGGAATTTGATAATGTGAATCAAGTACCATCTATTGAAGCGTCCCACAGTCCATCACTGATGCTCTTTTGCATTTCATTATAACCCCCCCCTGAGGCCGTGTGTTCATCATGTCTACCCTTGAACAGATTTGAGACGGGGCTGTTGGTTTGAAATGGATTCGCTCAGGTCGTATCCTCTGGCTGCTTATTCATGGGGAGCGATTAGGGACCTGTGTTAGCTTGATTCAACAGATTTTCAAAGTAGAACTGAAACTCATCTTCTGGGGGCGTCAGAGTCTGATACGTCCCGAGGGGTTGGCCAAAGTTTTTTAATGATTTTATCTACTTTTGCAGCTGCTGTGACAAAAAAAAAAATAGTGAGACATGAGATGCCATCAGTACGGAGCATTAATACTAATTGGGGCTGAAAGATATATCATTAACGTTTCCATATCGAAAAATGAAAATTCAAGATATTAATACCCCAATATTAAAGATATCAATAGTCTAGGGCTGAACGATTTTAGAAAAAGATCTAATTGCGATTTTTCTGGCAGATACAGCGATTTCAATTGGATTCATTCTTTAAATCAAACTTTAGTGAAGTTTTCACAATTTACAGTGACATTTACAAACTTGACAGAAAATTACATCAAACCATTGAAACATCAAAAGCTTTTGCTCTAATGTGAGGATGAAAATAAAAACTGAAGGTAAGAATTGTTTCAAACTTTGAGATAAAAGGTTGATATTTTAAGATAAAAAGTGAAAATTTTGTGAAATAAAGACAAAATTCTGAGACAAAAAGTCAAGAATTTGAGATGAAACTTCTTAAGTTTAAGTAATCAGTTCAAGGTTATGTGAAAAAAGTCCAAACTTTCTCATTTAAGGTCAAAATTTTAAGATGATAAAAGTCTAAGATAAAAAGTCTACATTTTGAAATAAAAAGTTGAAATTTTGATATAGAAAGTCAAAATTCTAAGTTTTAAAATGGAAATTATGATAAATAAATACAGAGGGTTTTTTTTTTCCTGAGAAGTTAGTTTCTCATTAGTTATTTGACGTTAAAAACCGTGATATAAGTTTCGTTTTACGATAGTTGACAGCTGCCGTTCGTGAGTAGTTTTTATCGGGGATATAAGAAACTTCAGGAAAGAGCCAAAAGGAGACTAAACCTTCTGAAGAAGAAGAAATAAATATTTTTATTTCTCTTTTTTACTTGGCTCCACCAGAAATTCTCTACTGCGCAGACTCTGGCTGCACAATGGCGGCTAGAGAAACGGGGTTTTTGGCTTCAAAATCGTAGAACGGTGACAGGTGGAGCCACGCTGTTTATTCTATATACAGTCAATGGTCAGAACCAAAAAAAAAATCATTCCTGAAGCAGTTAATCTGGCTCCTCAACACTTTTAATGGGCTGTTATTTCTCACAACAAACTCTACAATTCAGCAGGTCTATTTATTATTAAGAGTTGACTTTAACTCGCCACTGACCCTGAAGGCAGATCTCCTGATTTATTTACAGACCAGAAGAGAGAGAAAATTCATTCCTACAAACAAACTCCTCCATCTTTTTACTCTTAACTTACCGTCTGCATATGTCGGCATTGATCACCAGATTTGGCAAAAGCTTAAAAGCTTGGTGTAACTGAAATTTCCTCTGCCTCTTGTTTACAGTACAGAGGTGTTAAAACTATTTTAAATGAACGCAAAAACGCCTGCATTGCAATCTGTGTTCAGTTTTTTAATCCGACGTTTTTAGCGCGCAGGAACTTGAAAAACTGGCGTTAATTACATTCAAGTCAACTGGATCCGTCTAAGTTTATCGAGTTAGTTGAAAGTGGAAGTTTTAAGTTCACCTTACTTGACTTTAAATTTATCATTTTCAAGGGAGAGACACAGGAAGTGAATGTGTTTGGGCTAAATAACCAACACGACAGACATTTCATGAATAAAAAAAAAAAATCTGGTATTATCTGGTTCACATTGTTTTGACATTTCTGCTCTGAAGCATAAAAAATTCAAAAGTTTCTGGTTTTTCTCTGCGAACCGGTGTCAAAGTCCTGCTCAAAAGTCTCAAATTTTGCTTTATATTTCTATCTGACAACTTAAAGAAGTAAAGAAGTATCCCATGAATTTAGATAATGATTGGTAAATCAGATAACGTCTCTCTTTGTATTGTTTTTCTGTAAAAGAGACAAGCACCAAATCCTGTTTAGACTGAGAAATGATCCTATGACCAGTGTGTAACCTCTGTTTTTGAGGCGTCTGCTGAAGCATAGAAAATGTCAAGAAAATATCAAAATAAAGAGAGGAGATGATATGTGCTGAATTTGAGGTGGTTTTATTGTCGTGTTTTGCTTGTTTATGGGTCAATGACAAAAAGAGGGTCTAAAAACGTATTTTTAAAAAGTTCTTTGAAAATGGATAAAAACATATTTCTGTGTGAAGAATTATGTTTTCTAACAGATTTCAGTAGTTGACCAACATTTCAAAGTTTTTAGGTTCATTATTTTTTAGTATTTTTAATTTGAGCACCCAAAAAAAAAATGTCATGTTATTTTTTTCTGTGTGAAATTATTGGCAAGTATCTCTCAAGTGTCTGTAGTGACTCATACATTTTCATTTTGTGTGTTTCATTTCTTTTATTTGTGAATAAGATAAATAATTTGATGTTAAAATAACATTTCACATTATTACATTGGTTGTACCACCTGACATGGAAATTGTTCCAGTCAC